>KE506832.1:59161-72949 GCA_000441515.1 Elaeis oleifera
TTATTATTTTATTTATTATGCAATCAACTACTTGAACATTGTAAGACTTTTTCTTTAAATAATATTGAATATTTAACAAACATGAATAGTTTCTATGATTTTATTTATGTGTTCAAATAGTAATTTTTATTATTTCATGAGATAGATTTTTGAATAGTTTATGACTACATGGAGACGAGTCGTGATTTAAGAATACGATTCGTACTCAGCGACATAAGCTATGCTCGAATTTAATCATAAATTTATCTTTTCCTAATCACTAAGGCTTGTAGTTTTTAGTGATCTAGATTGCTTTAATTAAAACATAATCTATGATCAAAGGATGGATTCAAAAATCTAAGACATTTTCTTCTATTGATTTTTTTCAACTTTATTTTATCAAATTTATTCTTTATTTTTAAAAAAATTCTAAAATCTAAATTTTTAATCTTATTTTCTAACTTGAATGCAACTCAGTCCTTTGATCCCAGAGAATATAATCCTAACTCACCCTATCTATATAGTTTGAGTTAAGTTTATTTTTGACCACCCACGATAGTGATCAAATTTTGGCACCATTACCGAAGATTATTGGCACAATTATTTTACATAAAAAATTTTTGTAGAATACATATAGTGACATTAGAAACAAAATTAAAAAATATATATTTTGCTTGGACATCTTGTTTCTTTGCATAGCATCTTCATAACACGTCTTAAGGGCACAAACCCTAAATAAGATAAGGAAAAATTTTATTACCCTTCTTTGATCCACAAACAAGTTCCTTGCATCTTGCATAAACCCTAACCCTAATTAAAATCAATTAGATGTTAGCCCCTAAGGAACTTGAGCTCAATAGGACAAGTGACCCCGAAAGTGGAACCAGATCGGACCTAGTTGATTAGTTGGTATCAAGAAAAGTGGTTCAGGGACTATGTCCTAAAGAAAGGTGGTTATTTAATTAATTTTATTTGCTGACCTGGCCAACTTAGCTGGTGTCTAAGAAAAGCAATGGGGGGACCTCCACCAACCTTATACTTACCTGGCCAGTTGGTTGGTTAGGTTCATACTTGGAGTATTTGATGGTGCACTTGAATAGTTAGGAGCTGTTTAGATCTACGGCAACCTTAGGATAAAGAGTCCATTCTTGTTTAACTTGATTGCAGTTAACATCAAACATTAACTAATTCTTCTCTCTTTCTCAAAGATTTAAAACTCCTTAGGTTCTCATCTTTAGAATTATTTTCTCTCTTTCTCCTTTCACCTTCTCTTATCTTCTTTAAAAACATATAAAAAAATTAGCATTCTTCTGATCTAGAACTCTTTGCTGTATACTTGGTTGTCGATCTTTACAAATAGAACTACAACTATTAGACCAAGAAATTGAAAAAATCCTTAGAACAACTCGATCTAGGAATATGACTGAACCAAATGAACCCAGCCCTTCTCATCAATTGAAAGAGTATTTCACTCTATCCTCATATACATATTCTCCTAGTATTCAGGTGTCCCCTGTAGAGGCCTCCCAATGTGAGATTAAGTCCAGCGTCATTCAAATGTTACCTTCTTTCTATGGACTTAGTGATGAAGATCCTTACAAATATCTTGATGAATTTCTTGAGATATGTTCCACTACCAAAATTCAAAATTTCTCTGATGAAACCCTTAGGTTAAAATTGTTCTTATTTTCTCTTATGGACAAGGTCATGTATTGGCTAAACTCCCTAGACTCGATAACAATTTCAACCTGGGACCAACTTGAGAGAGAATTTCTTATGAAGTACTTTCCTATAGGAAAGACAAAGCAGATTAGAAAAATCATTACTAATTTTTCCAGATGGATGGAGAATATTCCATGAGACTTGGGAGAGACTCAAAGATCTAATTCGTAAATGTCCACACCATGCCGTACCCAAATGGCAACTAGTCCAGTGCTTTTACGATGGTCTATCAGAAAGTACTGGCAGATTGTTGATACCTCATGTGGTGGAACATTTATGCTAAAAACAAATATGAGGCCTGACAACTGTTCGAGACCCTTAGCAAAACTCCCTACACCACATGTTTGCCGCCTGTAGAGACTCCCATGATTGGACCAAAAGAGATGGAGTTTATGAGATAGGCCATTCCATAAACATCCATAGTAAGATGGATGAACTGTCACAAAAACTTGATTGACTACTGCAAGTTGGACAAACCTCCATCACATCTACACATGTGCAAGATGTTTGTACCATTTGTTCGAGTCCAACCCATTTTATGGGTGATTGCCCGTCGTACATCAATTTCTTGAGTTCGTGCAGGAGCAAATTTATCAAGTCCAAACCAAACTGCTTCTAGACCAGGTAACAAGCCATATTCAAATACTTACAATCCTGACTGGAGAAATCATCCAAAATTCTCCTGGAAAATACAACCAATGGTTAATCCGGTGAGCCACAGATGGTTAGAAAATATTGGTTTCGTACGTGTAGTTTAAAATTTCATAAATTAGATTATACATAATGAAAGTAAATAAATTAAAATAATTTAATTTAAAAATATGTATCGGATCAAATCTACAAACCACATTTAGGATCTTGATAGGAACACTTCACCATGATCTGTAATCTGAAAATAAACAAATCATTAGTAGAAGAAAATCGAAGATCTGATCTCCATATCTTTGGATTCTATGGATGTTCGGGATTCTGATCATAGCCATGTAAGTACCCGATTCTACTAGTATCCACACAAAAATGCCTGATCAGAGCACCAAGACCACCGGTGTGCTAGTATCTTATAGATCTTACTCCTCAACCTTCGATCTGGGCTCTTCTTCTAGATCTCAAAGAAGATGAAGGCTATGCAAACTCCTTCGTGCAGATCTGATGGGATCTGAACCAAATACCAAAAAGAGGAAGAAGACTCTTCTTATTCTCTTCCTTTCTCTCTCTCTTTTCTCTCTTTAGACCTCATCTCCTCTGATTTTTGGGTGTTGAGATGAAGGAAGAAGAAAGGGTGGAATTAAGAAGAGAGCATGCGGTAAGAAAAAACACCTCTTAATCTTACCGCATGCCACCTTTCTTTCTTAATTTTTGTTGCACAAAAATTTGGTCCAACATCCTTTCTTTTTAGACATTATCCCTTTCTTAATTTGAATCAAATTCAAATGAAAAAAGAAATAAGATAAGGAAGGATGACACATAGAAGAGAGGCGCCAACTATTGGCGCCTACCTTTCTTCATGCATGCAAACGTTCATCCTCCATTTCATAATTTTTTGTTGCACAAAAAATAATTTCCATGTCACATTTGATAAGGATTTCATCCTATTTTGAATTAAATTCAAATAGGAAACAAATTAGGAAGATAGAGAATCCCAAATGGGGTGGGGCACCAACTATTGGCGCCTCTTCCTTTCACACTTGCAAAAAATAAAAGGGGGCATGTCTCCATTTGTGCCCTCCCTTTTCTATATGAGATCTGGAGAGAGAAGCCTAGTAAAAGTGGGCTCTAAGAGTTAGATTCAATTTGATTCTTATTTGGTCCCAATCGGATTCAAATCAAGTCCGAATCAAATCTAATTCGAAAGACTGTCAAATCTGATCCAATCAGGATTGTAATCCAAATCTGATTTAGATAATTGAAGCTAATTAGCATTAAATTAAATCAAATTTGATTAAATTAATTTGATTTAAATTAATTAAGACTTGATATATAATTTAATCAACTTCAATTAAATCACAACACTTGTAATTAAGTCCCTACGCTAACAATTAGCAGTTGCCAAAATTGTAACACTAACAAATTAGTAGTTTTCAAAATTCAAACTATCAATCCGATTGATAATTCGAATATGATCCAAACTATTGATCAGATTATGCTCCTTCTGTGTGTGACCCTTCAAATTCTATCTGTCTAGTAGTGAGACATACCATGATCTCTATCATAATATCATCGAAACTCCTTTTGATGGACTAGAATGATTTCAACTCACCTCAACAAGGATCGTTGATCCAAAAATGATCCTAGTGAGTTCTCACAATCTATCAATGATACCTAGAAGCATGTAGTGGCAACCCAACAGAATAGAAGAATGAACCCCTAGGTGCAGTTATCATGTGATACAATCCCTCTATCGTGAGTCCTGACTAGACGGAGGTCATGGAGAACTCATCAAATCCCATCGTCGGTCATATGCCAAATTGGCTTGATCCGAATTCATCTGTGAATCTCATAAAAATTTTTTTTAATATTCACACTTTCTCTAGCCAAAAACTTTCTAAACTCAGTCTTATGAATCATATAGGACTACTCTTTTTTATCAAGGTCGATAGATTCCATCTAGGTGCATCCTATTCCAAACAACGAATCTGGACTTACAATAGCCAATATATATAGCAAGGACCCAAATAGCTAGGGACTAAGAAATATGCAGTCAAACTGAGTAGCCTCGCTACGAATAGCCAATGCACCATAGGTCAAAAGATCAGTCACACCACTACAGCATCAAGAAAATCACTGACGAGTGAGTAGACATCCAAATAGTTTCTCGTATTGGTCAAGCTCAGTGCAAGTTGTTCTCTAACAACCACCTACACTTTCACCCAATATCTCCACGTCACATATTTGAGACTCATCTGCCCAAAAAGGGAGGTGATCCGTGCATCATTCTTGATGGATTGATCACTATCCTTCATGATGATCCTTCAATCGAGAGCATTTAGAAATTAAATACTAATGATGTATGTCTCAAATTCTCAACATCTTGAGAATATACAAAATCATCTTTGTTAATTTCTAAGATAAATCATGGACACATATGACATGATTGGTTATAAAGACTGCCCATCAAGTACAAAATATGATCTAAAAAAAGGTATATGTCATCCAAGATTGACTTCTAGGCACACATCTAAAAAACTCTCACTTGCACTAAAGCCTATCTACCATATACCTGAGCCTCATCTTTTGAAGACATGCTTCGATCTTTAGCTGGCTAAATAACTTAGGCCTCCCATATCATATGTGGAGTCTACTCTCTGCACCTCTATGTATTTCTACTCGAGGTAACTGCATATATCCCTGCTCTATGTGCATGAACTTTTGGTGAGACCTTGGCTCCTTAGCGAGGGCTATGGACCATTATCTTTACAATATAATATCATAGCATCTAATAGTATGATATCCAGTTCTGCAACTATCATAAGAATTAGAACGCATCCTGCACATCTATAGAATATTCAGCTTTTATTGATCGATTGCCTGAAATCCTTCCAATATATCGAACCAACATAACTCAAGAATATATGCTAATGTAGATATTCTACCATCAACATCAGTATATCCTCCCACTGTCAGCTCTAACCCTTCTTCAAAGATGAAGAATAATCTCTTAGTGCTTCTTAACTATTTAAGAATATTTTCACAGCAATCCAATGCTTCCAGCTTAGATTTGACTAATATCTGCTCATGACTCTCATAGCAAGATATACCAAGTCGAATACATAGCATGGCATACACCTATGCCCAAGAGGATAATGAATCTCTCTTAAAGGTTTCAATACTGAACCCTTTCAGCATCTCTTCTATGTACTTTTTTGTGATAACCAAACATCCTTTTAGGATTTATCTCTATAGACCTTTATTTCTAGAATATAGGATATTTGACCTAGATCTTTGATAAGAAATTTTTATATACAACCACATCATAATCGATGTTAGTATGGGATCCTCCCACTGACCTTCATGTAACTACATGATTCCTCTTTATTTTTGATGAAATCAAATAATTTGATCGCATTATTAAAACAACTATTCCAACTCTGAGATTTTAGCTTAAATCCATAAATAGATTTTTATAGTGTAATCTCTATCACTGGAAGTGAAATTCATAGGCCAGTACAAATAGATACCTTCCCAAGATATCCATTCAATGGGGCTATCTACACATCTATTTCTCAGGATCGATGCACAACATCACCTCGTTGTAGGTTTCAAGATTATCCCTATGTTCCCAATCTCCGTTAAGAAATATGTTCTTTGAATTCTTTGTAAGAATATCAAGTACCTTTCTAAAGGATGGGAGATCCTACTGGTCTATGAGGTGGAGGAGATACTACATATACTAGCTCATCTTAAATAAGTTAAATAGGTCCTGTGACTCATTGTTCTTTAAAGACTCTCTCTTTGAGTTTATCCTCCCATTATTTCTAAGAATGATAGCTCACAATCACATTGCGAACCACTAGGAAAAGAAATTGACATCCCAAACCTTTTAGGATACCTCATAAACGAGCTCTCACAAACCTATTCTCTAACCTATATACCATACTTTATCTCATATGGTGTGATGAAACCAACTTTAGAGGAAACCTAAGTTAAATTTTAAAATTAAACCTTGTTCCTAAAGAAATAATAGTTAAATTAGTGATGTTCATGATGGATCGGACCATATCTCATATAGTGCCATTGCTCCTCACAGATATTCCATTGGACTGAGGTGTACAAGGAGGATTCCATCATGAAATTATGCCATTCTCTTTAGATAACCGATAAATTCTCTATTTGGTATTGCATCCTCGATCTGATTGAAGTATCTTTAGAGTTTTTCAGATTTACTTTTCTACTTCACATCTGAATTATTTGAACCTTTCAAAATCTTCAGATTTATATCTCATACACATACCTATACCATGATTGATCATCGATAAAGGTGATGAAGTAGTGATAACCTCCTAGTCTGGCTCATCAAATAGGCCTTGCACATCGTATGTGTACTAGGATAAGTATCTCAGCGGTCCTATCCCTTTATCCCATAAAAGACAGCTTGGTCATTAATCCTCAAAGAGATGATTCATAGATTAGATATGTCTTAGCAGTTAATGAACCCAAAGGTCCATATTTCTCTAGTCGATAAATTATTTCTTCTCCTACATGACCTAGCCTAAGGAAACATCTATATACTTTAGGTTATTTGATTTATGGATCTCTTAGATCCAATGGTATTCACTATTTGCTCAAATAAATTCACAAATACATCACCATGCAAATGATAGAGAACTAAATCCAAACGATAATCATCGAGGTTAGGTGCCCCATGGCCATAGTGTAACTTTTGCACCATGCTAACTCAAAAGAGTCACTTCACCTTCCCTCAACCCTCTTCCTTCCTTAGACCATATACTAATATGCGTAATATGTACTAGAGTCTAATGAAAAAAAGAAATCGTAAGATCAATTTTGAGCAATTCGACATACTTTCCAAAGGCATGTCAATATTTCTTAGGTTCTCCAGGTATGTATCTCTAAACTTTTCAAGGTCCTTTAGTTACCAACATATTGATCAATTCAGTTAAAGTGCTATAATATTTATTTATATAATAGTTTTATAAACTATCTATATGAATCTGGGATTATAGGATCAAATTTATTAGCAATTTCTTATGCATGATCACGTCGAGCTTCTCAAGCTCTTTAATATTCTTGATCATTATCAAACAACAATCATGGACAAACTGCCCATCACTCAACTCATGCACTATACGACTCTGATCATCTCACAACTGTTCCAGATTAATCAGTATGTCATTGTCAGTCTATATGTCCTTATGCATGCATTTGAATTCATCAACCATAGACTCCAATTTATAGCACTTAACCAAATTGTCAATATCCAACCACTTGTCAAGTATAGCTTGTTGACTATGGACTGTACAAGCTGATGACATTGGGTTAACTTGATCAAGAACATGGCTTAATTCTAATGATCAAGAACTATTCTTAGGTGTCTGAGCCAGAATATGTAATTGGTTTGGTTAAGTAGTTGATATCTAAGATTTAAACTAGAGGGTTGGAAGCTGACAGAATGAATTGCAAAGAGTAACAATTTAATTAGATGATTGTACTTGTAATAATTTATTCTAAAGATTTTAAAATAACAAAGGCTTTCACTATTCTTTCAAGTCTCTCACGCTCCTCAAATGGAGAAATAGAAATCTATATGTGATAATTGGGCTTCTAGTGGGTGCTGTGGTCCCACTGATGTACGGCACCTCACCTAACAATTATTGGTTACACGTACACCAATGCGTGAAAACTTTTTATCTAGATGCTTCTTCAAGTATGTTGCAGCAACTTGATCTCTAAGTCATGTGGGCTCACCTAACAGTTATTGACCACACTTCTTAGTTAAGCCCAACCCACCATTTATCAGTGAATGCAAAGCCATCATTGGGTCCCTCACCTAATAGTTATTAGGCCCAACCCGATCTTTACCCTGGAGTATCTAATGCCAATAGAGAGGTTGTGCCTTCCCGATACAACTGAACCATTGTAACATGTCGAGAACGATCAATGCCAAAAAAAGCACCCACATCTCCACAATAGTCGAAGATCGATAGACTTAATATATAGTGAGAAGATTTAGGTTCAGATCTCTTCAATTAGTCACATACATCTGATGTAATGACTAATCTGATTTGGATCAGCACATCTCATGTTTAACCAACCTAGTCTGCATGGGTAAACTCGAGTCAACAAGTAACCTAATACAAAATATAATCTCCCAAAATGGTCAGGTAAGTGAAGATGAGTGGGGGTTCTCTCATTGCTTTTCTTAGACACCAATAAATTAGCCAGATCAGACAATGAAACCAATTAAAAACCACCATCTAAGATTTGCCTTAGATACCAAATTGGTTGATTAGAATCAATTAGGTTAACCTATAGACCTGGGCTCAAACTGCTGAGCCAAATTCGATCTTGATTTAATCAATTTACATCACATGTGAATCAATTTGATCAACTATAACTAAACTCAATTTTAAGCCTTTTTGACCTAATCCCAACCAACTCTTGATTAGATTTGATCAATTGCTCAAAAGTGGAAAGGGTTCTAACCTGATCTAATCAATGATCCTAGTTATAATTTAGTCTCTAAACCTAATTTGTTCAACCCATACCTGAATCTCGTATTTTATGTATTGAAATTTAGATCTTAAATTTATAATTTTAGATCTTTTAATTTGGAATCTTAATTCTCAATTAAGTATATTATGTACATGGATTTTAGTTTAGATGTTAAAATAATTTCTAATTTAAACTATTTGTATTGTATCTCTTACAATTTTACTATCTGCAGAATCGAGTTGACTCATCCTGATACTCGAATAGATTTGTCACAGTGAGTCAACACAATATGGAGACAATAAAATCTATAGACCTAGCCGGTATAATTGACTCGGCTCATCAGCAAACGAGCTGACCTACCAGGGTCTCAAGTCGACTCCAACAAAAATGAGTTGACTTGCCAAGCACTCGAGTCAACCCAAATATTAATCGAGTTGACTCCACAAGCATGCCAATCATAGTTTCAGTATTTATACAAATAGAATCTAGGATTTTGGATCTAAGATTTATAGAAATTAAGTTTTAGATCGTGTGTCAACATAATATATCATATATAATATTTATTGATCTAAAACACATAAAAAATGCATGCATAATCTAATCCAAATTTAAATATGGATCACATATTATTAAATTCAAATCTAACTATCTTTCATATGTCAGACATATGAACAATAATTTAAAACTATGCATATAATCATACATCGCATATATGAAAAATTTCAGCAATTATACTAGATCCAATTAAACCCTATGATGTGTATTCAGATTTGAAACTAATTTTAGATCTAAAGCAATTTTAGATCCAAAATAAAACTATAATCACATTACAACATACAAAAAATTTAGATCTATCATTAATTAATGTTCTACATCATTCTAGGACAACTATTCAGTATAACAGGGTTATGCTAGGGCAACTTTATTTTAGAATGATATTGATCATCTAACTAACCTTCAAATCTGATTTCTACAAATCAGATTTTAAATTTGAGAGGTTTCATATTCGTACCAAAAATTTGGTTCTGATACCATTGTTAGAAAATATTGGTTTCGTACATGTAGTTTAAAAATTTTCATAAATCAGATTATACACAGTGAAAGTAAATAAATTAAAATAATTTAATTTAAAAATATATACCATATCAGATCTGAAAATCATGCTCAGGATCTTGACATGAATACTTCACCATGATCTATAATCTAAAACAAATAAATCATTAGTAGAAGAAAATCGGAGATTTGATCTCCATACCTTCGGATCCTATGGATGTCTGGGTTTCTGATCGTAGCCACGTAAATATTTGGCCTCTGCTGGTATCCATATGGAGATGCCTGATTGGAGCACTAAGACCATCAGTGTGCTAGCATCTTGCAGGTCTCACTCCTCAACCTTGGATCTGGGTCTCTTCTTTTAGATCTTGAAGAAGATGAAGGTTGTACGAACTCCTTCGCGTAGATCTAACGGGATTTGAACCAGACCACTAAGAAGAGGAAGAAGACTCTTCTTCTTCTCTTCTTTTTCTCTCTATTTTTCTCTCTCTAGATCTCATCTCCTCTAATTTTTGGGCATTGAGATGAAGGAAGAAGAAAGGGTGGCATTGAGAAGAGAGCACACGGCAAGAAAAACACCTCTTAATCTAAGTGCATGCCACCTTTCTTTCTTAATTTTTGTTGCATAAAAATTTGGTCCAACATCTTTCCTTTTCAGACATTATCCCTTTCTTCATTTGAATCAAATTCAAATGGAAAGAGAAAACAAGATAAGGAAGGATGACACATAGAGGAGAGGCACCAACTATTGGCACCCACCTTTCTTTCACGCATGCAAACATGCGTCCTCATTTTTCATAATTTTTTGTCACACAAAAAAATAATTCCCATGCTATATCTGATAAGGATTTGATCCTATTTTGAATCAAATTTAAATAAAAATAAATTTGAAAGAGAGAGAATCCCAGATGGAGTGGGTGCCAATACCTTTCACATGCGCAAAAAATAAAAGGGGGGCACATCTCCACACATGCCCCCCCTTTTCTACATGAGATCTAGAGAGAGAAGCTCAGTAAGAGTGGGCTCTAAGAGTTAAGTTCAATCTGATTCTTATTTGTCCCAAATAGATTTAAATCGAGTCCGAATCAAATCGAATTCGAAAGACTATCAAACCTGATCCAATCAAGATTGTAATCCAAATCTGATTTGGATAATTGAACCCAATTAGCATTAATTAAATCAAGTCTGATTAATTAAATCTGATTTAAATTAATTAAGACTTGATCTATAATTTAATCAATCCCAATTAAATCACAACACTTGCAATTAAATCCCTATGCTAATAATTATAGCTGCCAAAACTGTAACACTTATAAATTAGCAATTTCTAAATTTAACTATCAATCCGACTGATAATTTGAATATGATCCAAACCATTAATTAGATCATACTCCTTTTATGTATGACCTCTTAGTTTTATTCTATCTGATAGTGAGATATACTATGATATCCATCACAGTATCATCGAAACTCCTTTCGATGGTCTGGAGCAATTCCAACTCACCTCAATAAGGATCGTTGATCTAAAAATGATCCTAGTGAGTTCTCATAATCCACCAGTGATGTCTAGCAGCATATAGTGGCAATCCAGTAGAACAAAGAATGAATTCCTAGGTATAGTTATCATGTGATACAATCCCTCTATTATGAGTCCCGACTAAATGAAGGTCATGAAGAACTCGTCAAATCCCATTATCAGTTACATACTAGATTGGCTCAACTTGAGTTTATCAGTGAATCCCATGGAAACTTCTTTCTAATATTCACACTTGCTCTGGTTAGAGACTTCTTGAACTCAGTCTTACGAATCACATAGGACTACTCTTTTCTATCAAGATCGATAGATTTCATCTAGGTGCATCCTACTCCAAATAGCAAATCAGAACTTACAATAGCCAATATATACAGCAAGGATCCGAATGGCTATGGACCAAGGGAACATGCAATCAAACTAAATAGCCTTACTGTGAATAACCAATGCATCGCAAGTCAAAGGATCATTTACACCACTACAGCATCGAGAAAATCACTGATGAGTGAGTAGATATCTAAGTGGTTTCTCGTGTTGGTCACACTCAATGCAAGTTATTCTCTAATAACTATCTATACTCTCACTCTAGTATTTTCACACCATAGACTTGAGACTTATCTACCTGAAAAGGAAGGTGATCTATGCACCGATCTTAAATGGATTGATCAAGGCCCTTCATGATGATCTTTCGATCAGAAGTATTTAAAAATTAATCACTAATGATGTATGTCTCAAATTCTCAACACCTTGAGAATATACAAAATTATTTTGTTAATTTCTAAGATAAATCATAGACACATACAACATGATTGGTTGTAAAGACTGTCCGTCAAGTATAAAACATGTCCTAGAGAAAGGTATGTGTCAGTCAAGATTGGCTTCTAGGGCACATATCTAATACTAACCCAACTATCAAGATATATAATATTGGAACACATCTTACCCTCAATACCAAATACTCCTCAACCTTCCACCACTACACATAATTCAGCTTTTAAGGAGAAGGTCATGAAAGCGCTGGAATGACTAGAAGTCAACACCTAGACCCTTCACTCCCACACACAATCGATAGCTAAGTTAGAAGCCTAAATAGATCAATTAGCTAGTCTTTAGTAGGAGAGAGAAGAAAAACTGTCCAACCAATCCATCAGCAACTAGAAGGGGTAGTACATGGCTGAAAGCTCTAACACCCACAAAATCTTTCCCGAGCATGCTAAATCGATAATGACCCTAAGAAATGAGAGGGTCTTAGAATAGCCAAGAAGAACCAATGAGCCAAAAACTCAAACCCCAACCAAAATTGAACCATCTGAAAAGAAAAAAGACTCCAAGAAGAGGGATGAACTAACTCCTCCAGCACTCGCACCTAAAGTTCTATTTTTGAGTGCTTTAGAATCCCCTACACCATTCAATAAGAAGAGAAAAAAATTAGATGAAATGATGAAACTATTTAAGCAAGTCCCAATTAATCTTCTTCTTCTCGACGTAATAAATAAGTCCCAACCTATATCAAGTTTCTAAAGGATTTGTGCACACAAAAATGCAAATCTAGAGAACAAATTTTGAAAAAAAATTGCCTCACTGAATAGACCAGTTTAGTCTTCCAACATGCTAAATCCCCTAAGCTTAAGGATCCAGGTGTCCCTATCATCTCTTACGTCATAGGTGACCTACATATCGAGAAAGCTCTACTAGATTTAGGGGCAAGTGTAAATCTTTTGTCTAGTTCTGTGTATGACCTCTTCGAATTTGGTGAGCTGAAACCTATCTCGATCACCCTACAATTAGTAGATAGATCCATCAAAGTACCATACGAAATGATTGAGGATGATCTGATAAAGGTAGATGAGTTCTATTTTCCTATAGATTTTCTGATGTTAGACATGAAATCTAGTCACAACCCTTGCCAAATCTCTATCATCTTAGGACGACCCTTCCCAGCAACAGCCAATGCATGCATCAACTATAGGATAGGAGTCATGGATGTTTCGTTTGGAAACAAGAAGTTAAGATTGAATTGTTCAATGCTTCCCAAGGACCACAAACTGAGAGTTGTTTCGAAGTTGATATAATTGAAGATCTAACAGAGGAAGCTACTCCCTTGATTTTGTCATAAGATCCTTTGGAGGTTTGTTTGGCTCATTTCAGAGTGGATGATTTTGATGTAGATGGGTATATAGATGAAGTGAATACCTTGTTAGAACTATCCACTTCAAAGACCACTCCGTTATAGACCATAAAGTTGTTAGAAAATATGTCCCAAAAGCCAATCGTCAACCTGTTGACGGTTGAGCAACTTTGTATTGTAATTGATTTGTTAATAAATAAATATA
>KE506832.1:95438-111460 GCA_000441515.1 Elaeis oleifera
AGTTAATAGGAATCCTAATGCAAGTAGGACTTATATTATGAGATTGAATAGGATTCAATCCTTATGCCTATTTAAAGGGACCTCCCCTAAGGTCCCTAGAGCATCAAACTAGCAGCCTCTCACACCCAAAGGCTCTCCCCATGCCCTCTCTTCCTCTCCCTTTCTCTCCTCTTGGGTGTTCTATACACCCTTCCTTGGGACGCGCGTCCCAAGGAGTTTCATGTCCAAAGGAGTTTGGGTGCCTCTTTCTTGCTGGTTTCTAGCATCTGGTAGCAACATATAGTAAAGAAAAACTATAGACAAGAGGAGAAGAAGAAGATCAAGGAGAAAGATCAAGTGTTGATTGCGATCCAGGCTTCGTTCAGATTTAGCAGGCTCTGGTAGCAGCATATAGTAAAGAAAAACTATAGACAAGAGGAGAAGAAGAAGATCAAGGAGAAAGATCAAGTGTTGATTGCGATCCAGACTTCGTTCAGATTTAGCAGGCTGAATTTTGGAGAATCAAAATTTAGATTATAGAGGGCTATTCTAGGCTGATCCTGAGTCAATACTCGTAGAGGTCAGATATTTATGTGACTAATAGAGAGCCTCATCTTTTTCAGATCCAATTTTGAAGAAAGAGATTGCGAAACAGGTATGTGATTTGATCACAATTTGAATTTCAGCATATATCAATTTTAGCATATGAAATAGATCCATGTGCTTTTATATTTTTATGCATGTAAAATTTAGATTAAAAGTATTTTAATCTTATTCTCGGCTCTGATATTTAGAAATAAAATTTTGAATTACATATGCATACCCCAAATCTCAAAATCCAACATGCTACCTGGGATTCGAGGCTTGAGTACATAGGGCATCCCCCAGTCTCATGTTTTCAATGTGCCCAGCACCTTCCCTCAGTCTGAGCGCTCTACATATTGAGACCTAAGTCTCGTGCTTCTAATTAATCAATTAATTAATTAATTAATTAAATATCTAACTAATTAATTAAATTAATATTAATTAATTAATTTTAATACCTAATTATACTTAATTAACATATTTAAATAAAAATTAACTTTTAGTGATGGCATTAATGATGGCTAATGCTGTCGTTAATACTCACAGCAGAAGGTGGGCTGGTGCACAAGGACTGAGGTGCGGGCTAGTGCACAGGGATTAAGGTGCGAGGGGATGGCTCAGGGATGGGACACTAGCTCGAGGATGCGACCGTAGAGACAAGGGCATGGGCACGAGGCCATAGGAAGGCAGCGCGGGTCGGTACCACGGCATCGAGCCAATGAGGCAGGGGCCGTTGGGTCGGGTCGAGCCAGGCTACCGATCGAGGGCGGTGGGTAGGGCCACAGGGTTGGGCCAATGGGGCTGGGGTGGTGAGGTCGGGGCCGGTGGGTCGGGGTGATTGTGGGCATGATCAAAGCGCAAGCTCGGGGCCGCAGGACATTAAAGTGCAGGGAGGGGGAACTGCTGGGAAGGAGATGTCAGAGAGGGGGGAACCGTCGAGAAGGAGGCACCGGCAAAGGCGGCTAAGCCATGTAGGCTCGGGCTGCGGGATGCTGGAGCACAGGGAGGGAGGAACTGTCGAAAAGGAGGTGCCAGGGAGGGGGAATGGGACTGAGATGCTTGGGGATGGGACGTCGGCTCGAAGATGCGGCCATGGAGATGAGGGTGCGAGGATGGGGCCATGGGAAGGTGGTGCGGGTAGGGCAGCACGAGGTTAAGCCAACGGGGCAGGGGCCATAGGGTCGGGGCTGCAAACTGTGGGTGGTGGGGCAGGGGCCACGGGGTCGGGTTGGTAAGGCCGGGTGGTGAGATCGAGGTCGATGGGTTGGGCAGCCGCGGGCATGGCCGAAGCATGAGCTTGGGGCCATGGGACACTGGAGTGCAGGGAGGGGGAACCACCTGGAAGGAGGCATCGAGGAGTGGGGAACCTTCGGGAAGGAGGCACCGGTGAGTGGGGACAGTCGAGAAGGAGGAGGCATCGGTGAGGGAGGAATCGTGGGAAGGGAGGGGATGAGGTGCAAAAATATTTTCCTCCCGCAAGCTGGAGGGTGGTATTTTTGGCGGACTATTAGCGATGGCAAAAGTGGCCGTCTCTAATGCCATCGATATATCATTTAGCTACAGTAATCTTCCATCTCTAAAAACTAATCATCGTCGCTAATACTATTATTAAAAAAATAAATTTTTTCATAACTTTTTAAATGATTTTTTTCAAAATTATTAGTGATGGTAATTCTTTCCATCACTAATAGCAGTTGGTAATTAATTAATTAAATGATAATTATAATCAAAAAAAATTTAAATATTTTAAATTATTAGCGATAGCTTTTATCGTTGCTAATTGTCAGAATTCTATCGCTAATAGTATTAGCGATGGCTAATTTTTGGATCATTTTTGTGGTAGTTAAAGACTATTATTAGTGATGGATTATTTCCATCGCTAATATTATAAATTCTTGTAGTGCTCCATCTTCATGTCGGTGACTTGCTGAAGAGTGTGAGCTTTGTTGGCTCAAGCAGAAGAATCTTCAAACCTCACCACTTGAAACTCATCCTTGACTCTCACAATCTCGCATCGAAGGTCGACCTCCATGCAAGTAGCTCATTAGAGGGGAGCACCTTCCTCATGCACGCTAACCTGAGTCCCCTACCTATAAGAAGCGGGGTGAAGAATCTCAAGTGGCCAAGGACCCCTCTTCTTCAACTCCTCAACTTCCCACTGAGAAGCCTCTAAGGAGCTCTTCAACATTTCATTTATGGTAAAAGAGCTATGGAGTTGTCTCTAGAGATTCTCTCGGGCTTCTTCGGTGGTGTTCTACCCCAGTTCTGCCAAGCTTGGCCACACTTTGTGACCCTTCCCGAAGCTCAACCTGAGATGTTCGTTCATCGGCTACCTTTGCACGATCACGTGATACCATAAATCAAGCCTCCAATGCTTGAATGACAAAGCCCACCTACACAGTCAACTAGTTAGTCGACAGAAGATATAGAAACAAGCATCGAGCAAAGGATGGAAAGCTTGCCATCATGGCACTATGATATGCACTCAAGAGTACCTCTTCATCATTCATACCAGAAAGATACTCTTTATCTTAGTGAGGAATCAATTCTTGTTTATCTCTCAAGAATGATGGTACTTGATGATCAATATTTCCTCCTCTCCACTCGACTATCCAGGAGCAGAGGGAGGGAATACTCGCTCAAGAGGAGTAGAAAGAGTAAGCTTAGCTAGGGGACAAGAAGGCAATGCTTTAACCACATCCTAGGAGAGGCCATGGTCGCTTCCATAATCCCAATTTCCATGATGATTACTCCTTCCACAGCCTTCTCCTCAGCTTCGGTTAAGCCTACTGCAGTAGCTAGAGTCACCAATATAGGCTGACTTCTAGTCCCTTCACTAGAAATTCAAGACGTCTTGTCCACCACATCTGAGACTTCGATGATGGAACAGATGAGGACTCAACCATGGCATATTGGCTAGCGATCTCTGCAGCATCCCAAGAAGTTGCCTCAAGACTAGATGCGTCCGACCCTAGCTCAGCAAGTAGTTCTGAAGCCTCGACCCAGACTACAGCACTGACAAGCCAAAATCCTAATGTATCCAGAAGTGGCTCTGCATTGGAGGGGCCACCCATAGTCTTCGATAGACTCAGCTCTACAGCCTCAATAGGTCGGTCATCGATCTCTGCCTCAACACCCGGCACATCCTTGTCCATGCCTAAAGAAGGCACAATCATGAGAGCCTCACCAAGAATGCCGAGAGCATAATGGAACCCTGTTCTCCTATTCCTCAGTCCAACTCAACACCTGAAGCAATCTTTGCATAGCTCGATCCAATGGCCCTGATAGGTTGTGTACCAACCCCCACTTCGAGTTTCGATACATCCTCGACTGCACCTAAGGAAGGCTCGATCGAAAGATCCTCACCAACAACACCAGGAATAGCCAAACCCTATCCTCAGCTCAGCCTAGTGTGACCAATCTTCCTTTATTTGCTTTGGGCAAGCCAGCTAACAACTTCTTCATGGTGAACTTCATCTTTGTCCAACCTAAGAAATCACAAGATAAGGACACACACAAAGAAGAAGAGAGCGAAAGCTAACACTCTAAAAGGATCCATTCATTTCCAATGGCTTCTCTTAAATTACAAAGTTCTATCAGTTAAGTTACAAAATGAAAGAGAAAAACTCATTGAGGGTGTGACTCAGCATCAGCATCCACATTCCAATCTCCTTATGCATCGATCGAACCACTACTAAAGGAAGATGAAGCCAATGCCGACATAGGACTTAAATTGATTCTCAAAAACCATGTCGATATCTTCTTCTTACACTGGTCGAGCCAATAAAGAAGGCCTCCCAGTATGGCATTAGTAGCTACTCATGGAAGGCCTCACTCTACTTGAAGTCTTCCACACCTTCGATGGCAGCCTCTGTGAGATGACATTCGATAGCCATGACATAATCTGCCAACCAAGACTGAGCCTCCCTCACCTGGATCACCTCTTCTCTAACTTGGTGCATAGTTCTCTCAGTTCTCACTAGCTGGTCCTGCATGTATGTAGCCATGGCTTCTCTCTCCTGAAGCTGAGAGATCTTAATTTTAAGGAATTTCTCAGCTTCCTCCAGTGAGATCTTGGCTTCCCCCAAGGTTGCCTCTACGGCATTAGCCTAGGTGTTGGCCCTAGGATTGATTTTGATAAACAACAGAATATTTGAGTATATGTTTGATATTAATAAATTATTTAAGTGTTTAAGAAGAGGTTTTAGGGAGTCAGAGCCATATTCAAATATGTCCAAGACTTCCATCTTGAAGACTTAAAGAAATAAGTTTAAAGGAGATCAAGCTATCAAAATTTAAGTGAAAAAGGCATGGAGTCGATTTTGGCATGATATCAGATTTTGGCACAAATCTTAAGTCGACTCAAGGAGTCATAGAGTTGACTTTGGTATGCAGGATCTAGCTGACATAGACCTCGAATCGACTCCCATAGTTTTTAAGTCGACACTCTTAGAAAAGATAGAAAGGTAGTTTCTATGAATAGTCCTTAAGTCAACCCTTGAAGCCTCAAGTCGACTCATGTAAAACTCAAGTTGACTCCTAATCTCTTAAAGCCAACTCCACTATAGCTGACAGCTCCAATGATTAATTTTCAAAAGTAGTAGAATTATATAGAATACTTGTAATGGCTAGTTCTCAACTTTCAATGGCTAGAAATCTATTTTTGGGGATATTAACTCAGAGTTATGGGTGCCAAAGCTACTATTGAAGTAAGAGAACCTAAGAGAATAAGAAAGAATATCAGTAAAGAGCATTAAACTCCAAAAATTTCTATTATACATTAAGCAAGCAATCAAGAAGAAAGCTTCAACTCCAACCACCTACTTCTTGTGCATTCAAGTGATCTTCAAGAAGAAGAAGAGTGCATTTATTGTAAAAGCTTTTGAACTCCTTAGATTGAGCTTCAATGACACTCTACTTGCTCTTTAAGGAGCTTTGAGTTTGTATTTCCTTTTGTATTCAAATTTCTACTTATAACAAATTTTCATAAGGATTGAAACTTGGGGATAAGCCCATTTAAGCCTGAAATTAGATTTGTACAAGTCTAGGAAAGGCTTGGGAGAAAGATTTTGGTTGGTGTACCTTGTGAAAGCCAACTAGATTTTATTGTGATCCTTACAAAAGTAATTGGATTATAATCTTGATGATTATAGTTAAAATTTCTAAGGAATTACTTGGAGAGTGGATGTAGGTGTGATTCTTGATATCGAACCAGTATAAAATTTGGTCTGTGTGTATAGCTTCAATTTCTTTACTTGCTTTACCTACTATTTCATATTTTCTACTATTTATTATTGCTTCCCCTGCATTTGCACATAGTTAAATTAACTTGTGCATATATCTATTTTAAGTTAGAAATGATTTTGAAAGCACAATTCAACCCCCCCTCTTAGGTTGTCTCTTTAGGCAACAAGTGGTATGAGAGTAAGCAATCTTTCACTTGTTGGTTTAGTGATCTTGAGGAAAAGATCAGATGGTAACCCAATCGAGTGTTTCGCTTGATGAAGGTAGTCCTCAAATTGACCACCTTTGTTCAGTGGTACTAATTATACATATTGGAAAGCACATATATGCATATTCATTCAAACACTTGATTATGGCTTTTTGAGTATTATATTTAATGGACCACACACACCAACTATCATTATAGATAGCAATGTTACTCCCAAACCAAAAATAATTGGGATGACATTGATAAGAAATAGCACAATTAAATGCTAAAGTCATGAATGTGCTTTTGTTTACTTGATGCTAATGAATTTAACCAAATTTCTATCTATATTTTATCAAAGAGATATGGGATAGACTTGAGGTTACCTATGAGAGAACCAACTAAGTGAAGAAATCCAAAATTAATATGCTACTACATAAATATAATTATTAAAATAAAAATAATGAATTTATAACTAAATATTTACTTATTTACTGATATGGTTAATAGTCCCAAAAGTTTAGATAAATCTTATACTAATAGTGATCTTGTCCAAAAAATTTTAAATCTTTTCTTCGAGCTAGGGAAGCAAAGGTGACTGCCATACAAAAAGCAACGGACTTCAACACCTTGCCCTTAGAAGAACTTTTTGGTTCTCTTATGACTCATGAGTTAGCCATGAAGCAAAATATGAAAGATAAGGCCAAGAAGAGAAAGACAATCACCCTCAAGTCCATGGCCCAAGAAGAAGAAAAAAGTTAAGACTTGGAAGAAGGAGATGAAGATGAGGAAATCACCCTCATAACAAGAAAATTCAGATGCTTCATGAAGAAAAAGAGGTAGAACTTCAAGAGGAGGCTATTCTCTAAGGCTGAGCCAAGTAAAAAAAGAGAAAAGGATAAAGATAAGGAGCCACCCACTTGCTTTAAATGCAAAAAATTTAGGCATTTTGAGATACACTATTCTCTATTGAAGAAATCCTCCAAGAAAATAAAGAAAAAGATAATGACAGTCACTTAGAGTGATAGTGAAGAGTCAAATTCAAATGAGGACACACAAGAAGTGGGGAACCTATGACTCATGGCATAAGAAGAAAAGATAAGATCTGAAACTCAATATGATTTTTCATTTGATGAATTGCAAGAAGACTTTTATGATTTAGTTGATAAACTTGAAAAGGTTATTTTGAAAAATAAGAACCTTAAGATTTCAAATCAAACTTCAATCAAAGAGAAGGAAAAGTTTTTTAAGAAAAAGAAGTCTCTAATTAAAGAAAATAAAGATGCTAAAAAAAGAGGCTGAAAAATACAAGCCTATAGTTGAAAATTTTATTATAGTTTTGAAAAATTATAAATAATTCTAAAGAATCAAAGAGCCTTTTTCAATAAGACTGAACTTGAATTTAAACCACAAAAGAAATAAAATTTTTAAAAAACTTCTTTATAAAATAGTCACCCATTGCTTTGCAAAACATCACTTGTTTTTGCTGTGGTAAAGTAGGATACAAAGCCTATACTTGTGATTTTAGAAACTAAAAAATGGTCAAAAAATTAAGAAGGTTTGAGTTCCAAAGAAACCATTACTACTAATCCTAAAGGATCCAATATGACGTGGTGCATAAAGTTTCTACTTGATTTTTGCTTGTAGGTATGTCTTGTAGATAAAAGAAAAAAAAATGATATCTTGATAGTGGCTGCTCAAGACACATGTGAATGATAGAAAGTAATTTATCATCCTTGAGCCTAAGGAGTAGTAACCTTTAGTGATAATAGCAAAGGACACATCGTCAATTTTGATAACATTTGTATTACTCCCTCCACTTACATAGAAGATGTATTATTAGTAGATGGCTTAAGGCATGCATTATTTGTTAAGCATAAGTTAGATTTGTGATATAGGTTTTAAAGTAGTTTTTGAATATTTAACATGCATTATATCTAAACCCATTAATAATGATATCATTTTATTGGATATAGATATAAAATATCTATATGGTTGATCTAGATGATCATTTCCTGAAGAATGACTAATTATCTAGTTATAATGAATACTAAAATCAATGAGACTAGCTAGTTGTGGCATCATAGATTAGGGTAAGTTAGCATGAATTTAATCTCAAAATTAATTAAAAAAATTTTGTTAAAGATTTACTAAAGTAGGATTTTAAAAGAACCAAATTTATGATGCGTGCCAATTTAAAAATAAACTAAAAGTTTTTCAAATCTAAAAACCTTATTTCAATCTCTAGAGCCCTAGAACTACTTCATATGGACTTATTTGGACTACTAGGACTACAAACCTAGAAGGTTAAAGTTATGAATTTATGATTATAGATAATTTTTTTAGATTTACTTAGATTTTATTTTTAGCTCAAAAAAAGATGAAGCTTTTTCAACATTTATCAAATTTTATCAAAAATTTCAAATGAAAAAAATTTAACTATTATTTGCATTAGAAGTGATCATAGAACTAAATTTAAAATCAGTATTTTAAAATTTTGTAATGCAAAAGGGCATTGAACAAAATATTTCTGCTCCTAGAATATCTTAACAAAATAGGATTATTGAAAGAAAAATAAAACTTTAGAAGAAATAAACCTATATCATATTGTGTGAGAGTAATCTTTCAATATATTTTTGGACCAAAGCCATCAATATAGTATGTTATATTTTAAATTAAGCTTTAATCCAACCAATTTTAAAGAAAATCTCATATGAACTTTGGAATGATAGAAAATTAAATATTAGTTACTTTCATATATTTGGATGCAAATATTTTATTTAAAAATAGTAAAGATAACTAAAAAAGTTGATGTTAAGTCGGATGACGATGTCTCTATAGAATACTCTTCATTTAGCAAATCATATAAAGTCTTCAATAAGAAGATTCTTGTTGTTAAAGAATTTATACATATAGTATTCGATGAAACTAATGATCTATCTTCTAAAAAAGAAGATATTATTGACGATGATGCAAACATAATTGACAAAGGAATGGAAAAGCTTATCCTCAAGGATTCCTCAACTCAAGATAATAAAGAAGCTAAAGTAGAAGAGGAAAATCATTAGAATGCTTAAGATAAGAGCTTATCCAAGGAGTGGAGATATGTACATGGTCATCTTAAAGATCTAATAATTGATGATCCAGTATAAGGGATAAAAATTATTTTTTAAGAATATTAATAATTATTCAATCTTTGTATCTCAAGTTGAACCTAAAACTATTGAAGACGCTAAAAATGATCCAAATTTGATGATTGCTATGCAAAATGAATTAAATCAATTTGAAAAAATAATGTATGGACCTTAATTGATAGATCAACTGACCATCCTATAATTAGAACTAAATGGATATTTAGAAATATGTTAAATAAAAATGGAGTAGACGTAAGAAATAAGGCTAGATTAGCTAAAGAATATAATCAGAAAGTATTGATTTCGATAAAATTTATGCTCCATATTTGGTAGATTAGAAGCAACTAGATCACTACTTATATTTATAAGCTTTATGTATTTAAAAATTATATCAAATAGATGTTAAAAATATATTCTTGAATGAATTTATATCGAAGGAAGTTTATGTTGAACAACTTTTTAGTTTTGAAAATTATGCTTTGTCAAACTATATTTTCAAATTGCATAAAATTTTATATGATTTAAAACAAGCACCCTGTGTATTGTATGAAAGATTGAATAAATTTCTACTTGAAAATGGTTTTACTAAAGGTAGTATAGACACAACCTTATTTTTAAAGAAATAATAATGATGTTGGTTGTGCAAATATATGTAAATGATATTATATTTGATACTACTAATAAATCTCTTTGTCAAAAATTTACAAAATTAATGCAGGGAAGTTTAAAATGAACATGATGAGAGAGCTAAATTTCTTCTTCGGACTCCAAATTAAGCAAGCCAAGAAGAAAATCTTCATAACCAAAGTAAGTATATAAAAAAAGATAATCAAAAATTTAGGATGGAGACCACTAGACCACTTGATAAGCCCATGAATCCTTCACACAAACTTGACAAAAATAAGAATGGTATGAGTATCAATCATAAACTCTATAGAGGTATTATTAGATCTTTAATCTATCTCACTACTAGTAGACTAAATATAATATTTAGTGTGTGTATGTGTACTAGATATGAAGCTAACCCTAAAGAATCATATCTTTTAGCTATTAAAAGAATTCTTAGATAATTAATGGATACTTATAATATAGGTCCATGGTACTCTAAAAGTTTTTTTATTGATTTAGTTACATATTCTGATGTTGATTTTGGTGGTTGTAAATTAGATAGAAAAATATAGATAGAACTTACCAATTTTTAGCTGTAAATTTAATCTCTTGGTCTAGCAAAAAATAAATTTGATAGCATTATCCATGGTGGAAGCCAAATATTGTAGCCAAAAATTATGCTCAAATCTTTTAGATTAAGCAACAACAAGAAGATTATAGTATCAAATTGAATAAAATATCCATAAGATGTGATAATATAAGCACAATCAACTTAACTAAAAATTCTATTCAACACTCAAGAACTAAATGTATTGAGATAATACACCATTTCATAAGAGATTACATTCAAAATGATGATGTATTGCTTGATTTGTTTGTACTGATAAGCAATTAGCTGGTCTATTCATCAAACCTCTAAGTGAAGATAGATTTAGCATAATTAGGAAAGAATTAGGTGTTTGTGACCCCTTTGCCTAAATTCCATCAAATTCTCTTAAAGTCTTTGATTTACTTAATATCCAAATTCTTTGAATATCTTCAACTCAAATCCTATCTAATAAATTTCCCTTGAGCCCATTCTTGATTTTGATGTGGATTTTTCTCCCAAAAAATTAGAAATTTCTCTATGCTTGAGCGTGAGTTGGCTCAAGATGAAGTAAGAGTCAACTCCCACTCGAGTCGACTCGAACAAGGTTCTCAAGTCAACTTAAGATTAGATCCATGACATTTTAACCATGAAATTCCTTTTTCCTTTCACTTTTCCTTCTTCGATAAACCAACAACTATGCCCTAAACCCTCCAAAATCCATTTTTGACCTCTGTGGAGCCCTACACCTATCTATTCCCTTTAGATTTGGTTTTCCCTTATGCACTATGTGGTTAAGAAAGTGGGAGATTGTTAGATGTATGACCTAAAAAGCCAATTATTGGCTGACACATTATATTAATTCAAAATATATTTTGTACTTGATTTATTCAAATTAATAATATAGATAATTATTTTCATTCTAGAGTAATGTATCTTAAAATTATCCAAAGAGTTAAAGGTCAATGACACATATTCTCAAGAGTTAAAATTTAAGACATATGTCATTATAGATTAACTTCTGAATTATTTTCGATCGTTGAATCATCATGGAGATGGTGATTGATCCATCAAGATTGGTGCATGGATCATTTTCTTTCGGATAGATGGATCTTGAGTCTATAATGTAGGAACACTGAAGTGAGAGTACAAGTAGTTGTTAGAGAACAACGGTACTGAGCATGATCAAGAATGAGAAGTCACTTGGATGTCTACTCACTCATTAGTAATTTTCTCGATGTTGTAGTTGTATGAGTAGTTCTTTGACCTACGGTACCTCGACTGCTCACAGTGAGATTGCTATAGTTTGACAACACATAAAGTAATACATCAAAACATATTTTTAAGATAGATTAGGGTTTGGATGTTCAATTGGACTCAACTCTTGGCTCGACTTGAACCAAATCAAAACCCTAGCTTATCACAATCAACACCACATTCTAACCCTTGATTGTATTCATCAAGGTAGGCTATGATATCATTGTTGGGTTCCAGATGCACAGCAGAATGCCCAAGTGTTTAAAATTTCTTTCAAAACATTCTAGCACACTGAAACCCTAATGCCCAATAATCCTTGATAATTACAATCAAAGCATGAATATAAATAAGCAGGATAAGAAGAATGTTGAAATTTGGCACCTTGAATTTGATCCAAAATAGTGAAGGCCAGATGCAAAAAAGTCCAGCACGCAGCGCATGATGCGAGGAGTCTGAAAACAAGCTCGAAGATGCAGTGTATGTAGGTGCATGTGAGATGCATGGTCCAAGCTCATGCAGATGCATGCGGCCTAGGCGGGCGCACGGCCCAGAATATGCATGGATGCATGTGGCCTGTGATTAGAATCACGATCTATGGTGGACCACAGGAGGAAGTCACGGTCCATGCCTTATACGGGCTGAAAATCATGGCCCATGGAGTGGTTGTGCGCGATCCAATAGCCCAAGAAGCATCAGAGGCATGATCCAATAGTTCTAGAGGTGAGTAGGTGTGATCCGATGGGCAGGAGCGTGATTGGGTGGTTTAGAGAAGCATACAGAAGCGATCGACTGGTCAGGACATTTTTAGACTTCAATAAAGACTGTGGTTCCAATTTGGAGTGGGTTTTGGTTCTATAAAGGAGGCCTGACGACCTATGGAGAGGCGAGCATCTTAGAGAGACCATGTGCATCTCAAGGAGGATCAGAGAGAGACTGTGAGAGTGCCAGGGGCATCAACAGTAGTCGGGAGTGTTCTGAAATGGTTGGGAAGTGGCTTATAGGGATAAAGGCTGAGACATGATATAGCGATGGAGAGCATCACAGAAAGTATCCAAAGATGTCGAAGATCCTAGTACGATAGGTCTGTAAAAGGGTCTCCTTAGGTTATCTTTGAGAGCATTGTATGGATGAGTGCTTCTAGGTTGAGAGAGAGTGCACGATTAGTATTAGAGCAAGGTGGTACCAGGATTTGTGGTTGTTAGGTTGTGGTGGTATTAATCAAGATTGAAGAAGATGGAGAATACAGGTGCAATCAAGATAGAGATCAACTGTCAAGGATTGATCGATGCTCTCTTATGCAAGGAGGAGCCATCAATCATGAAAGATGCCAGTAGAAGTTCAGTATGAGGTAGAGCTCTAGGTGGAGATGGATCGGATATGAGATGGAAGATTCGAAAGGATGATAAGCAACCTTGTTAGGAGGCAGGAGGCTATCCCGAGCAGGTCTTAGATTAGATGGGTCAAAGCATATGATGAAGATAGGATCAAGTGGCCTAGCTCGACTCCCATGTTTGCCCATCCATGAGTAGTTAGGTGTTTACCTTAGGGCATAGGGGCGAGAAGATACAAAAGTTCTCAAAGTTAGGTGGAATTCGAATGTTGAGTCAAGCTGGAGATTGGTAGGATTTGGTACCTCAAATTTGACCCACAGCAGTGAAAACTTGATGCAGAGAAGTCTAGCATGCAGCGCACAATGCGAGGAGCCCGAAAACAGGCTCGAAGACATAGCGCAAGTAGGCCCGTAATAGGGTGCAGGGCCCGTAGGTGCACGTAGGCCCGTGGGACGCACGGCCTAAGCGTACATGGGACGTGCGGTCTGGGTGCGTGCAGGACACGTCGCCCAAGCGCGCACAAATGCATGCGGCCCAGATAGGCATGTGGCCTAGAATGCATGCAGACATGCATGGCTTATGATTTGAATCACAATCTATGGTGGACCATAAGAGGAAGTTGCGATCCACACCTTGTGCATGGATCGAAGTGGTGCAAGGGCTGAAATTGCAGCTCATGGAGCAGTTGTACACGATCCAATGGCTTAGGAAGCATTGCAGGCATGATCCGATGGTTTGGTGGTGAGCGGGCATGATCTAGTGGGTAGGAGCATGATCAGGTAGTTCAGAGAAGTGTGCGAAAGTGATCGGACAGTCAAAATATTTCTGACTTCGATCAGGGCTGTGATTTCGATCTAGAGTGAGCTTTGGCTCTATAAAGGAGGCCTAATGGCTTATGGAGAGGAGAACATCTCAAAGAGACTGTGTACGTCTCAGGGGAGGGTCAGAAAGAGACCGTAAGAGTGTTAGGGGCATCAACAGCAGTCGGGAGTGTCTTGGAATGATCGAAAAATGGCTTATAGAGATAAAGGCTGAGGTATGATGTAGCGACTGAGAACATCATAGGAAGTGTCTAGGGACATAGAGGATCTTGGTATAGTAAGTCTGTGAGAGGGTCTTCTTGTGTTATCTTTGAGAGCAATGTATAGGTGAATACTTCTAGGTTGAGAGAGGGTGTTGGTATAAGAGAGTTGAGAGTGTATGATCTCCTCTTGTATTTATTTCTTTCTCATGAGTGAAGCTTACATGCCCCATGAAGGTAAGACTTAGGCTGATTCACGTATTTGATTGTGTGTCTCTTTATTCTTTATTCTTTCTATTACAACAAGTGGTACCAGATCTCTGACAAAGAATATCGATAGTACTAATTTCAATTTTCACTAGGCATCCAAATGTTCGCTCTTCAATGATGATCCACACAAGAGTCGATCGAAGGACAGTGCTCTTTCTTGAACCTTACTTCAAGAGTTCTAGCCTCTAAAACTCGAATAGCCTCATATCAGTCAGGTTTCTTCAAGAACTTGACTTCACCCACTCAAGATATTTTCTAGACTTCTAATCCTCTCCTTTAGAACTTTGTTTTTTTCTTTTTAGGATCTCACTTTGGCTTTCTTAAATATAGAAAGCCTTGTCCTAAAACTACGAAAAATAGGAAAGTCTTGTCTTAAACTAGGAGGGGACTCAGGAAGAGTTTTTGGAATGGATTGGAATGATCTGAAATACCCAGCACCATGGGCTTTTATAGGTGACTAAAGGGTGCATGGAGAAGAGTCACAACTCTTGTTCATGCCCCTCAGATTAGTCATGTGTCAGAGGAAGAGAGCCTTCAAACAGAAGGACTCTTCCAAGCAACGTGCCCCTTCATTCACCCTACATGCATGCCTAGATCAAGAGTCGTTTAAGGCATCCTTTCCAATTCAAAAAATTCTACAAACTTGCCATATTAATCCTTATTTGAACAAGGATTCAAATGGTAGGTTTATCTGTAAGGAGCACCTCCTTCTGCCCCATGGCAAAAGGACTCTTTGTACATTGAGTCGCATGACTATCCTCACGCACGCATGCCAACCTTTCCAAGAGCTTTCTCCATGCCAAAACCAATCCAAAAAACCACCTCATGTCTTGAGATGAGAGCCAAAGATCAGAGGGTGAAAAGAGATGCCACATGGGTCTTAATCCCAAAGCAAAAGGACTCTTGGTCCTTCCTCATGCCAAAACACGCACGCCCTTCTTGTTAGTGTGCCTAGAGTCTCTTCTGGCTTGGACTCTAGCTAAATGGTGCCTTATGAGGCTATGTGGCACCATCCAATGGCTGCCACACTCAGATTCAAACCCAATTAGCCCATGGCTTAATTGGTTTGATCAAGAAGTAAGATTTGAACCAAATTCGAATCTAATTCAAAGAGCTAGTGTTTCCATACATGCTGGCATGCTTATCTAAAATCCGATTGGACCTAAAATTTTAATCAACTATATCAAATGGATCCTTGATCAATTTTTTTATATGTGTGATCCATTGGGTTCTACATCTAGCTAGTAGTAGGTCTAGGTGAAAGTTGACCAAATTTGATTAGAACCCTTCTAATCGATTAAGGTCCAAACCGTGTCAATCCAAGTTCAGCAATTAGAACTTTTTCTAATTAGAAATTAAATTAAACTCTTTAATTCGATCAAATCTACAAGTCAAGATTAACATCTAGCAATGTATCATGACTACCCAGAAGATATGAAATTTGATGAAAATAATAAATATGTCCTTCATGAAAGAATAGTGCCCTACAAGCCAATCGCATAGGGATGTGAAGGAACTTTTCTTTATTTTCTTCCTACTCATTTGTATGACATTAGTTATTTTCTATTTATGAGGTATTATATTTTATCATTTGCTGTATCATTTTTTTATGATTATGATAAATCCCATAGATTAGGACAATGATTTTAGGACCATGATGAGATCATGCCAGTGAGACCTAAAATCTTGATAGTCTCAATCTAAACTGTTCCTAGTCATTGGATCATCGAGTCAGAGATCGATGATACCGGTAAGATTGGTACATCTTATGTATGCTCGATGGAGAGGATAGTTGATCTCACAACCACTTGTGTGGTGA
>KE506833.1:14597-49352 GCA_000441515.1 Elaeis oleifera
GTGTTCACCTCTTCTCTTCCTCCATCTGTGAGTTTTCTGAGAGTGTCTCACATCTAAAACTCCTTCTCCTACTTCTCATCTTTGGAAGAGTCCAAATCAAGAAGAAGGAGGCATCTGATCGACCATCAAAGAAGGATCAGCACAGTACTAGCATACTATACTGATTTCCTGGATCAGGACTTTTGATCATGATTCGTGGGCTCGTGTGGACGACTCCTAAAGGTCGGACGCATGTGCGGTTCGCAACATCATCCTCAAGTCTGGATCAGCAAAGTTAGAATATCTAACTTGCAAGGTAATAGATCTGATCTATTATATTTTACATACATTAGATGTAGTATAGAAACATGTTGATATGATCAACATGTAGTTCTTGCTCTTTATATTTTAATTTTGATTTAATACCATGTAATAATCATGTAATAAGATCTTAGATCTAGGGATTCTCTAGTTTTATAAGATAAATTTGGATTTATTTTAGTCTTCCACTGTCTGATCTTGAAAAAGTTTCAAGATCTAACTCTGAAATCCTAGATCTGGTTTCTTCAAACACAACTATCGTACCAGCTCCTTATGTAGCCATGTTTCACCATAAAGATATCAAACCTCTTATACCACTGATACAGAGCCTGCTTCAAACCATAGAGAGACCTCTTCAACTTACACACCAACTTCTTATTATCTTTTGCACAAATAATCTGGCTATAATATATAGATCTCCTTATCCAGACTGCCATGTAAGAAATCAGTCATCATATCAAGCTGCTCCAACTTCAAATCTCATATAACCATCATAGAAAGCATAACCCTGATAGAACAGTGCTTAACAATGTTGACTGAGGAAAATATATATATCATCAAAGTCTATCCCTTTTCTCTGACTATAGCTTTTCACTATCAATCTTGCCTTGTATTTGGGTGGTTCACCTTCTTATGAAGCTTCTTCTTTCTGTACACCCACTTGTAGTCGATTGCCTTTCTGTCCTTAGGAAGAGTGACAAATTTTCAAGTATCATTCTTATAAAGAGAGTTCATCTCTTTCTCTATAGCAATCTGCCACCTATCACTATTCTTTCTCTACAAAGCCTCCTAAAAAGTCATCGGATCAGAAAAATAATAGAAAAAGAATAAGTAACTGTATCTCTCAACTTTAATGGTGGTTGTACTTCCCTTCTAGCTCTTTCCATAGCAATACAACAAGGCTCCTTTTGTTCCTATGGATGTGCAATTTTTATGTCCTACTTTGAAGATTCCTCCGAATCATCATTACTGCTGCCTGTCTTGGTCAGTGGCTCCACTTGAATCGAGGTACTGGACTTCTTCACACTTTGGACCTAATGCTGAATTTTTTTCTTCAACATTAAAGCTTCATCAAATATTACATCTCTGCTGAGCTCTACCTTCTGAGTAACTGGATTCTAAAGCTTGTAGTCATTCACACCGACCTTATACTCCAGATAGATATAAGTTTTGGACTTCGCATCAAGCTTAGTCCTCTGATTCTCCTGTAACAACATACGTAGGGTAGCCAAATATATGAATGTCAGAGTAATTGACCTCTGGCTTATCAGACCAAACCTCCTGTGGTGTTTTGAATCCCAATGATGTCGAAGGAGACTGATTCACTAAGTAGCATGTGGTGCTGACTGTCTTAGCCCAAAACTACTTCAGAAGATCTGCAAATAGTATCATGCATCGTGCTCTCTCAAGCAGTGTCTTGTTCATTCTTTCAGCTATCCCATTTTGCTGTATCTTGCTTGAAATGGTGAAGTACTGAGCTATGCCTTCCTTCTGACAGTAATCCACACTCTCTGGAGATGTATTTTCCACCATTGTCAGTGCGGAGAACCTTTATCTGCTTGTCTGTCTGCTTTTCAACTTCGGCTTTTTAGCTCTTAAATTTTCAAAGATATCTGACTTATATTTCAAGAAGTAAATCCAAACTTTTCTGAAAAAGTTATCAATAAAATAACAAAGTACCTAGCTCCTCTAAGCAAAATGACTTATGCTACTCCCCAAACATCTGAATGAATATATTCAAAGACCTGTGTGCTCCTTAATTTTGGTTGAAATGACAAACTTTACCTTGTATTGCTTACCAAGAACACATGTTTCACAAAAATCAAGTTTGCAAGATTTAATACCCTTGAGTAAATTTCTATTATGCAATTCTAACTTCTCTCTTTCACTCATATGGCTAAGTCTAGCATGCTACAATAATGTAGCATCATCATCATCAAAAAGGATATAACAGTAGCATCACTTGTAATAGTTTTCCAATTAACCTATATATATAGGGAACCTATCTTTTCTCCTTTCATCAATACTAAGGCACCATGTTTAATTTTCAATATGCTATTCGCATCGGCAAATGTACATCCATTTGCATTTAAGGTACCAAGGGAGATAAGACTTTCTCAAATTAGGAATATGCCTAACATCTGTTAAAGTTCTCACAACTCCATTAGACATCTTAGTTTTGACTGTTTCTATCCTAATAGTTCTACACTTGGTTTTATTATCTATAAGAACTCTACCTCTATCATGGAATGTATAAGAAGCAAACCGGTCTCTATGTGGACACATATGATAAAAACAACCAGAATCAAGAATTCAAATAACTAAAGAGTCTATATCTGAGGAGATGGTCAACACATCTCCCTCCTTTGACTTAGTAGCAACTCCAGCCTCATCAGGATTTTATTTCTTCTTGGACTTTAATTTCGGGCAATCTTTCTTCTAATGACCTTCTTGCTTATAGTAGTGGCACCTATCATTCCGTCCTCTTGATTTGGAGTTGAAATGGTTCTTCTTGGCATCTTTTTCTTCTGACGTCCTCTTTCTTGATCCAAACTCTTTGCCATCAAACTATCACCTGCATCAGAATTGTGCCTGGCCTCATTTGACAGAAAGATTGTCTTGACCTCCTCCATCTTTAAAGTATCTTTGCCATACAAGATGATGGTCACCAAGTGATTATAGGACTTGGATAAAGATGAAAGAAGAATAATAGCCTGATCTTCTTCCTCCACCTTTACTCTTAAATTGTGAAGCTATGAAATCAACTTATTGAACATATTTAAATGCTCCAAAAGATCACCACCTTAAGACATATGTAAGCTATAAAGTTATTTTTAAATATAATTATTTATAAGAGACTTTGCCATATAAAAGTCATTTAATTTTTCTATAAATCAGAGATAGTTTTGCAATCTTTAACATTATACATTATCTCATCTACCAAGCACAGCTCAATAGTGCTAGAAACTTTCAGATCAAGCTCTGACCACTCATCTACATCGGTAATGTATACCTAATTTCTCCTTGCCAAGAAGAGTCTTGTGAAGATTTTTCTGAACCAGAGCCGCTTTCACTCTCTTCTTCCATAAATTGAAGTCCATTTTGCCGTCAAATTTTTCAACTTCGAACTTCATCGATATCTTAGATGCACACACTTGATCAATTTAGTAAAAACACACAAAATCTGACTCTAATATTAGATGTTATAGAATTAGTGGTATAGCGCAGTGGAATAATCAAATAAAATTATGTTACCCCAGGCATATTTGCATGTCAAAGATCAAAAGAAAACTAACATAGTAAAATAGACAAGAGCAAACCACATAAGGATACTAGGATTTATATGGTTCGACCGTAGCCTACGTCCATGGAGAGAGCAGAGAGAGATCCACTATATATAGAAGAACAAATGGAAGGAAAACGTTACACCAAGCATCGGTTCTCTTCCTAAAGACAAGAAATGCAGCAAATCCGAATCTTTTTTTACCAACGAGACGCTCCCAAATAGCTGCCATAACCCCAAATAGATGAGACATCTTACAAGCTCACAACCATCATAACTAATAGAAGAAGAGAGAAAAATAACTACTGCTATAATATATATCTTTTCTACGGTAAATATACCTCTTACATAGAGGTAGATAGAGGGGAGAATAAGATCATCGGTGTGGGTGACATGACCGGAAAGAGTTCCAAATAATGAAAACCTCGCACTATGTGCTACATCCTATCGCGTCTCCATAACCTCCAAACAACCAACGTAACCACCAAACAAACCCACATCATGTGGATATCTTTGTTTACCAAGTCAACCACAACATGGAGATTCCTACTTTAATCCTGTGTATGAATTGTTCCATTGGTTGTCTCCATTCGAAATTTACATAATTCCAAGTTTCCATCTCAGCGATGTAGAGGTTCAGCAGTCTAGACTGGGCATTAGCCTCAAAACAAAATCTGCGATCATTTCATTCTTTACATAGTTTCTGACATACTACAGATTACATAGTTTCTGCGATCATTTCATTCTTTACATAGTTTCTGACATACTACAGATTACTTTTTCACTTCTCATCTATAAATAATAATCAATATTCATATAGTTTTATTTTTGGTGGGATCCAGAAACGGGGAATTGGTGGTTGCAGTATCAGAATCTATCTCCATTGGGCTACTGGCCTTCATCCTTATTCCCTTGTTTGACAAATGGTGGCTCTTTAGCAGAATGGGGAGGAGAGATTTTGAACCATAATACGAGTGGTCAGCACGCCTCCATAGAGATGGGCAGTGGCCATTTCCCAGAAGAAGGTTCTGGCAAAGCGAGCTACTTCAGAAACATTCAAATAGTTGACCAGTCCAACAATCTTCAACCTCCTCAAGGAATTGACAGTTTCATTACAAGCCCACCTGCTATTATCTGTGCTATGCCGACAAAGGTTACATCCATTATGGGGGTCCTGGTAGAAATCCCGATTGTCCATAAAATATCTTAGCCTTTTGGCCTGTTGGGAAAATAATAACCGTGAAAAAGTATTTGTGAAAAATAACCGTGGACAATCAATGCATAATGAAAATAAATAGTTTCTTTATTGGTCAATGTGGACTCAGGTTCCAAGCTCAAAACTCTAAACGGTCCTTGAAACTAGATTTGTGTTTTTCTTTGTGAGTACCACAGAAGATCTCATTCCTTTCTTTGTTTACTTTTGTCTGCTTGTCGTCTCTTATAAGAAAATTTGTTCATGTTTTACTTGATTTAAAAAAAAAAAAAGCTGTCTTTTGTTGCACTGGTATCACTCTTTATATGACGACTGGTTGTTGTTGGTCAGAGATCAGAGCACAGCTATTGAGAGCCTGGAAGTTAAACATTGGTTTCACAATATGGAACATGCGATTATCTGTTGCGCTTGGGCATGGGGTGATGTGATGACGCTAGTTTTTCGCTCCAACTCGTTCAATATTTGTAGAGCTATCTTGTTTGGTTCATGATTCGAATCGAAACTGGAATGAAATCGGAATGGATTGAATAAAAAAAAATAAAATTTGAATTCTTAAGAGGATTGGACCATCTCATTCCCTCTCGGAATCGGAATGGGGCTTTTAACAACCATTTAGAATGAAGTCATCTATTTTATTTTATTTCAGATCACAACATTTTTCAAACAAACATCTTCTTTCTTCAGTAATTCACCATCAATTGCCCGTCCCATTCATGGAGGTAATACTGTTATTGTGAGGTGCATCATTGTTGTATCCTCATACCATGCCTGATAGGCAGTAAGGTTGACTATGTTCCTTGCTGTTCATGCATGATTATATTATAGTCAACTTTTTTTTTTAATTTGAGAAATAACAAATAGTACATATATATTATAGTCAACTTTTTTTTTAATTTGAGAAATAACAAATAGTACATAGTAGGATTTGCTGTATTATATTAAATTGGATTGTATGGAGCATACTGTATCGGTATGTACGGAAGCATATCGATATTTGGTACGTAACCAAGTCTTCTATATCTATATTTGTATTCATACTTCATGTATCTGATTAGTATCTATATCTGTTTAAAATACATACGGATATAAATTTTTTATTTGATTAATATTCATATTTATATTTATATTCGTTAGACAAAAGAAATATGAAAATGGATATACTAGTATTCGATCTGATTTCAATCATATATTTATGGGAAATATGATATGCATGACAAATACTATTAAAAATCACAAATATAATATTTATCAGATTTTAATGGTCCAGGTATTTTGGTTAAGTCAACCATATTTTTTGGTGGGAAATTAGTTATAGTAGGTTATTTGAAATCATCAGCACATAGTGTTGGACTTTCCGATTTTGATTGTTTTACTAATGGAAAGATATTCTAAATTTTAAGTATTTGGATGGACAAAAAGCAAATTATTAATGGACTTGTTAATATTGGATGATCAGATATGATCTGCATAAGTGATAACACAAAGATCCTGTTTTTCTGATAGACGTGTAAAGATCCTTTTAATTAATATAAGATATACTTGACATATAATTGGCAATGAGAGAGAAGAAATTTGCTTTATATATTGGATGGTATATTTTTTTTATTTCATTGATTTCATTGAAAGGGGTTAAAGGAAGGGAGCCATGAAGTTGTATGTTAGCATAACCCATAGCTTGATGGCACTATTGCCGGTGATGATCTCTTTATGGTGCACCGAGGCTGCAGTGCAAGCTACAACCAAGCAATTAGAGGTGCAGCAGCACCTGAAGCAATTGAATAAGCCTGCCGTCAAGAGTATCAAAGTCTACTATCTAACTATTCTTTCATCTAATCTTTTCATGGATATTTTTATTTTTAGGGTTGAAAATATTTTTTGTTCATTGTGAGAGGGTTTTGGATTGTTTTCTGAATTATTTTCAATAAAATCTATTTATAAATATTTATTATTTATTTATTTAAAAAAATCTTAACTTATTTATAATTTTTTATTTAATATTAATCTTTTAAAAGAAATTTTGATCTCCCTGGTGGTTTTCTTCCCATATTGCCTCTACTTTATAAAATCTCTTTTAGGAATTTATATATTACTTTTTTTGACTAAAATATAGAGACTCATCCCAGCCGTTCCTTGTTAGAAGATAATTTATCTTAATTGGTTATTAACTACTTATCTATTTATTAATTTTATTATTTTTTGTCAAATGTGAATGGCTTCCCCTCGGCACTACTCTTGACTCCTCTCTTCCACCCTTTCCAATCTAATATCCCCGATCCTTGGCTTCTTGAAACCGGCTCTTATTCCTTCCATTGTGGTCCTAATATCTAATTTAATAATACATCCTGGCTTCCCACCCCAGCGCTTGTTCATTGCATTTTACCCTACTTGGCATCCATGCCCTGATCCATTGGTGGTCGAGAAAAATCTAGATTATTCTTTGTACAACAAATGATAAAAAGAATTATTATACATAATATCTTAGCAAGCACAGTAGCAAGAAAAATATTTTTGTACAATTCTCGCATAATAATTTCTTATACCAAATGACAACATTTGAATTTTTTTTAAAGTCAAAATTAAGAATTTTATTGTGTTTCTATTATAAAATTTTGTTATCTTTCATTTACTAGCGGTAGTCCCATCTGCCATACGGAGTCAAAATCATTCCTTTGCACTTATTGTGCGTCAAAAGTTCTTCGGATGTTCACTTTTTCCAAGTTGTTAGTATTTTATTCTCTATTATTGGTTTGGTCTTGTCTAATCTTTCGTTGATTTAGCATTTCCTTCCCAGATTTTTTTTTCTTGGAGTAATTCTTGCTTTTTTTTTTCTTGGATATTTCTTTTCTTCTACCAAAATATGCAAGCTAAGGATACTTATCAAAAAAAAAAGAATATATCTTTTTTAAATTTGTTCTATGTCACTTAAAGAAATAATTTTTTTTTTTGTTTCACTTGTTCAGTGCGATCCTACAATCCCAACTAATTTCTACCATAAACTTCCTATTTTATTGTACTTACTTTTGGCATTTGTGCTTTTATTTGTTCAATGCTTCTTAATTTATGCTTTTATTTGTTCTAATGTTGTTTTTTTTCCTTCTCAAAGAGCCCCGATGGAGATATCATTGACTGTGTCCATATCTCACATCAGCCAGCCTTTGACCATCCTTTACTCAAAAACCACACCATCCAGGTCTATTCTCTTCTTCCGCCCTCATTTCTTTCCTTCTCAAATTCTTCCCCTTTCATTTAATCTTTACGGCTGATGTTTTCTTTACTTTGTCCCCACTTTGTGCAAAATCTTTAGATGAGGCCAAGTTTCCGCCCATTAGGACTGGATGATGAACAGAAGGAAACTAGCCCCATACGTCAACTTTGGCATCAAAATGGGAGGTGCCCCGAGGACACCATTCCGATTAGGAGGACCAAGAAAGATGATGTCCTGAGGGCCAGCTCTATCGAAAGATATGGGAAGAAGATGCATAGGACAATCCAAAATCCCACTTCTGTAGGCCTCGATCAGTTTAATATCAGTGCACGTGAGGTATATAGTTTTGAAAATATATGAGAAGTGGCAGCTTTGGAACAGAATATCTCTTACTTTTCCATTTCCTTTCATCCCCTACTCCTTTGCCTTTCTCATTTTTATTTGTTGGTGGGTCTTTTGATAGGTTGCAGCTGTTTTGTAAGCGGAGTTAAGACGTTCTTCGGAGCAAAGGCAATCATGAATGCATGGAACCCGAAGGTCGAAGGACCTGATCAGTTCAGTGCAGCTGAGATTTCGCTTGTTGGAGAGGGAATTCTCAGCGCCATCCAAGCTGGCTGGCATGTATGTCAGCGTTTCAATTTCAAATAAACAGAAAGTTGTTTTAGTTACGTAAAATTATTATGAAAGTCCTCTTTCATGGATTAACTTTAGCTGGTTATAACTCTTTGGTGTGCAAAAAAATCAGGTACATCCAAGTCTTTATGGAGATAATAAAACAAGACTATTTGCTTACTGGGATGTAAGTTGATATTTTCCTTCACTTCCGTTGTCCTCTATCTATTCTTTCTATTAGTTTCTTCTTAGCTTATGTTCTCCTACCATGTCTTCCATAATTATATATATATAACCTTATGAAATATAAGGGAATTGGATTGTCTACTTCTTTTTTTTTTTTTCCTTGGCTTTTTCTGTTGTTTTTTGGTCAAGTTTTGAAGGAGATGAGGTGCCATAGACATTCTTTGCTTTGATATACGACTGCGGGCAAAAATTATATGGGTGGCTTCTAATATTTTGCCATGAAACTTTCAGAATAATTGGAAGCTTGGGATTGGCTGCTGGAACCTGGTTTGTCCTGGGTTCGTTCAAGTCAACAAAGACATAGCACTGGGTGCCGCGGTCGATCCCATTTCTATCTACGATGGAAACCAATATGACATCACTATAATGGTTTACAAGGTAGAAACAAAAATTCATATGATTTTTATTTGTCATCCTAACTCACAAACTCTTGGTGTAGCAACAATACAGTAGTCATATTTAATTACTTTTTGACTTTTCATTGATAAATAATAATAAATATTCATTTGGTTTCGTTGTTTGAGCAGGACCCAAATACAATGAATTGGTGGCTGGAATATGGGAATCGGATTCAATTGGGCTACTGGCCTACTTCCATTCTCCCTAATTTGAATGACGGTGCCTCCCTAGTGGAATGGGGAGGGGAGGTTGTGAACCCCAAACTAAGTCGTCAGCACACCACCACCGAAATGGGCAGTGGCCATTTCCCAGAAGAAGGTTTTGGCAAAGCGAGCTACTTCAAAAACATTCAGATAGTTCTTAGTGACAACGTTCTTTCAGATCCTACAGATATTGGTAATAGCATTACGCTATCCAGCTGCTACAATGTGCATAATGACCATAGTACTGATTGGGGATATTATTTCTACTATGGGGTCCGGGCAAAATCCCAATTGTCAGTAGAAGGCCTTAACTTGGTGTATCCCCTTCTCATTGGGAAAAAAATGTGAAGAAAATAATTGTGAACCTTCAATCAACAATGAAAATAAATATTTTTCTTCTTGTATAATCAAGTAAACTATCAAAAGCATTGTGCACTGAGAGTCAAGCCACACGATCAATAATCAATACAGAAATACTTTAATAGCCCACAAGAGAGAGACCGAATCATTTTTTGTTATTATACTCCCAAAGATTGGTTCTTGCTTGTTACTCATCCGTCCGTCACTTGAATTGGAAAATGAAAACCACATTCAGGAAAACTTCTACCATTAAAAAAAATAATGGGATCACACAAAGTATTCTTAGTAAGGATAAAGATCACCATATATCATATATCATCATCTATGAGGTGGAAGTTGAATAAAGCAATAATAAAATCTCATTACGTAGGCATTCTAAATTAAGAACAAAAAGGAGAAATAATGATCCGAACCATTAAATTGAAGATCATACTGCAAGGATTTACCATCCTAAAATTTGAGTAAATCAGTGTAAATCACTGTTCGATTTTCCATGGAAGTATCTAAGCTTCTCTCTTTTCCCACTTTGTGTATCTCATCCCATTCTGCCCGAATCTTAAGACAACTCAAATCTCAACTTGAATGCACACCATATACTTTATGTTGTATAACAACAATGTTGAGACCTTGTTGTCATGGCTTATGTCAGGAATCGAGAAAGGAGAAAAAGGGAGGTAAGATGATTAGATACAGGAGGATGTCATGGAAAACCTTAGAAACACTGTCAAGATAATATGATTTCACCTAGAGGCGTAATCGAGCCGAGTTGAATAGAATAATTAAAAGCTCGAGCTCGACACGACTCAAAATACTCAGATTCGAAATTCGACTTGACATCAATGAAGCCTAAATATTTCAAACTCGAATTTAGTTCGACGAAAAATAGATAAAATTCGAGATCGACTCGATTCGACTCGACTCGAAAATTAACTAAGCCATACTTAAGCTTGAGTTCAAGCTTAAAATTGAACTTTAGTCAACTAATAATATATATATTATCAATAAAATATTATTATAAAAAATATATAAAATATTATCATTTGCACCCCTAATTCCACCTTCCGATTTTCACTTTTTACTCCAAACCCTCTCTTCACGTGGATGCACTTTTCATCGTAGATGATAGAAAGTAAACTTTCAATGTAATTAATGACATTGAATTACTATAAACCATCAAAGGAAGGAAAAGACCACCTTAGTCCGACGACACCAAAAGAAGAAAAGATCAGCAATCTTTTTAGACAAAAATCAAGAAAGCTTGGATGAAAAACTTGGGAGATCGATAGTGATTTTTCAAGAAATCAGTGATAGGTCTAAGGGAGTAGAAAAGCATCATTTTATAGATGGGATTCTAGGTTTTAATCCAATTTTGGAAGGCCCTAATACCCTTTTTCCTAGCCATAATCGGAGAAGAGGAAGACTCCCCCGATGGGAGTCTTCCTTCTCCTGCCTCACGTGCATGCATAGCGTGTGAGGTTTATTTTTTTTTGCTGACTCCCTTCTCCTGCCTCAACGTGCATGCATAGCATGTGAGGTTTTATTTTTTTTGCATCCCATGCTTTGAGATTCATGCGGGGGAAAGATTTGGGTGATCAAAGGATTGGGTCACTACAATAAGCCTGCCATCAAGAGCATCAAGGTTCGCCATCCTACTATTCTTTCCTTTACATTTTTTGGATATTTTGGTTTGTTGGATAAGAAACTATATTTTTGTTTGTTACAAGAGTGTTTTGGATAGATTTTCTATTTTTTTTTCAATTAAAATCTATTGTGCAAAGCATCCATTTTTTATTTTTAAATAAGAACCTCAATTTGGTCCTAATTTTTTAGATTGTTTAATTAATCATTAATCTTTTAGTGGGAATTTTGATCTCCCTTTCTTTTTCTTTAATAGAACGAAGACTAATCCTAGTCATTGCATGTTAGTGGACGAATTTACCTTAATTAATTGCTAACCAATTATCTATTTATCATTTTCAACTATTTCTAAAATACGCATAGCTCTTTCTCGGCATGAATCTCTTCTTCCTCTCAACTCCTTCCTGGCCTCCTATTTGATTCAACATCCCTGATCCTTGACCTCCTGGAATTGACCCTTATCATTTCCTTCACTGTGGCCCTAATACCTAATGAATTAATATGTCCCCGGCTTCCTCCCAGAGTTTCACGCACTATAGCTTCCCCTCCTTTCCATCCACGCCTTGATCCGTCAGCAGCTGAAAAAATTATATCATTCTTTATACATGATGAATGGTGAAAAGATAAAACGTATTATACATTACATTTTAGGGAGCATGGTCGCAAAACTCATTTATGTAAAATGCTTGCATGATAATTTCTCCTTCCAAAATTAAAACTATGGATGTTTTAAAGTCAAAATTAGGAATTTTGTTGCGTTTCTTTTAAAAAATTTTGTTATCTTTCATTTGTTCATAGTAGTGCCATCTAATATTTAGAGTATAAAAGCTTCCTCTGTACTTGTTGGGCATTAAAATTTTTGAGCTATGCTCCTTTTCCAATTTGTTAGCATTTTATTCTCCACCAGTTTTTCATAAAAGGTTTTACTTTTTCATTTGTTTCTTTTGGGATTTAAGTACTCTAAAATAATAAATAGATAGAATAAAAATTGATGCTAATAACAAGTATAGAGAAATCATAGCAATCGCAAGAATATCAAAATTTTTTATAGTTCGGCTGAAGTCTACATTCACACATGGATTAGAGAAAGATAGAACTTCCACTATAATAATAGTTTAGAGTATAAAAAATTTTTTGACACCATGTCGAGAATACCAGTTCTAACACAAGAAAGAAAAAATTTAAAATTAAACAAACTTGCAGAAGAACCCTCCTTGATGGAATAACTCTAATTTAAGGTTGAGCGAAAACTCTAATTTGAGGTTGAGCGAACCCCTCCAATCGATGTTATCCAATCTTTTTTTCTTAACAAAGCATCCTCCGAACATCTTTCTTCTCTCTCCCTCTTTGTCCTTTGGTGGCTCACGATCTTCTCATAGCCTTCTTTTTTTTTTTCTTTTTCTTCTTTTCTGTGCTCTGTTCTCACATCCACAATCCTCCTTTATAGGCCAAAGGCTAAAGTCCTTTACGGACTTATTTCCACCAACTAAGAATTCTGTGTCTCCCTAGATTTTTTTCATGCACCACGCTGTTCTCCACACACCACAAGACTTCCGCACCATCCTGGTTTCATGCGAGATAGAGTCCTTTATGGACTCTTCTCTTCTTTTAATTATCAGTGGATCCCATATGGGAGGGATCACACCAACAAATCTCCTCCTCCTGACTCATATGGAAGGTTCTATCAAGCCTGTAGCACCCTTGCACTTCATCAGTTTTATCCTTGAAACTGACTTCATCAACATATTAGACCTTTTTTTTTAGTGTCAAGTTTTCAAGCTTGAATTGTTTCATCTCTAGCATCTCAAATCCAATGATATTTGGCATCGATGTGTTTCATCTTTGAATGAAATGCTGTATTCTTACTTAAATAGATGGCACTCTGGTTATCGCTGTAGACGACATACATCTCTTGCTTCTTGCCAAGCTTCTCCAATAAGTTCTTTAGTTATAGCACTTCTTTGCTGGTCTCTATTAGGACGATGTATTCTGCCTCCATCGATGATAGTGCAACACACTTTTGTAACCTTGATTGCCACGACATCGCTCCCTCTAAGAATAACATCAGATAACTTGATGTGCATTTATGTGTGTCCACATCTCTTGCCACGTCTATATCTGTGTAAGTCTATAGCACAGGATTTCCACTACCATAGCATAAACATAACTTAGATATCTCTTTAAGATACCTCATTATCTACTTCACTTCTTCCTAGTGCTCCTTCCTAGGGTTTGAAAGCAATCGATTGACCGCACTAACTGCATAAGCAATGTCGGGCCTGGTGCACACCATAGCATATATAAGACTCTCCACAGTAGAGGCATAGGGAATCTTACTTATCTCCACTTGATTCTTCTTACTCTTGGGACTTTGTCTTTTAGTCAACTTAAAGTATCTTACAAGCGGACTAACCATCGACTTCGATTTGCTCATGTTGAATCGATCAAGCACCTTTTCAACATAGACCTCCTATGACAACTATAGCTTTCTAGATCTCCTATCTTGAACGATTCTCATTTTCAAGATCGTTCTGGCCTACCCCAAGTCTTTCATTGCGAATGCCTAACTCAACTTTACCTTTACATTTTTGATTTTGGCAATGCCATATCCCATAATCAGTATATCATCAATATATAGCAAGAGTATGATAAAATTATCGTCAAAATTTTTTTCATGAACATACAATAGTCAGAACTCGATCTCTGATACCCATTCTCCAGTATGAAAAAATTGAACTTCTTGTACCACTATCACAGTGTCTGGTTCAGCTCGTAAAGACTTTTCTTCAAATGACACATCAGATTCTTGTTATTTTAATTTCAAACCCTTCTGGTTGCTCCATATATATCTTCTTTTCTAAGTCATCATGAAGAACATCATCTTTACATCAAGTTGTTCCACCTCAAGATCTAAATAGGCAACAAGATCGAGAATAACTCGAATAGACATAAGCATTAAAATAGGTGAGAAAATCTTTTCAAAATCGATGCCCTTCTTTTAACCAAAGCCTTTCATATTAATTAACCTTGCCTTGTATCTTGATTGTGAATTATTCTCCTACGGCTTCAACCTGAACACCCATTTATTTTAAGTTCTTGCTTTCTCCTAGGCATCTTCATCAGCTTATGTGTATTATTTTTTATAAAGAATTCATCTCCTCCTTCATTGAATTCATCCACTCCTTACTATATTGGTGCTCCATGACTTCGGTGTATGACTCAAGATCCCCTGCATCCATCAATAGCATATAATCCTGTGGTAGGTATCTCGCGAGCGGCCTAAGCTCTCTTGCGGATCTCTGGACCTTCTATGTAGGTGATTTAGCATGTGGCTTAGTTTGAGCACTATCCGCACTTTCCTCAATCCGTGATTGTCATGTGTACTGTCATCTATAGTTGCTCTCCTGTCATCAAGACTCTTTGGAAAAGTATTTGGGCATAAGTCTACAATGCTGCTGAGGGTCGACTTTCGCTTGTTAGGCTTCTCGAAATCATCAACATTTGATCCTCTAAGAAATAACATCACGGTTACGCACGATCTTCCACTCCATAGGATCCTACAATCGATAGCCGAACTCTCCATCTTCACCATAGCTCAGGAATATGTACTGCTTTGCCTTGATATCTAGTTTGGACCTCTCATCTTTGAGAATATGCATGAATATCCTACATCCAAAATTTCAAATAATTATAAAAAATATTTTTTCTAACCATAATCTCAGCAATGTATCATCCCCAAGAGCATAGAAAGGAGAAAGATTAATAACATGGACCACAGTCATCAATGTCTTTCTCCAAAATGCCTTTGGTAGTTTAGCGTGAGAGAGCATGATCCTAATCCTCTTGTAGATCATCCTATTTATTCTTTGAGCAATCTCATTCTACTGTGACATCCTAAGCACTATCTTTTCCAATCCGATGCCATTCTATTGATAGTATTTTTGAAAGGATCTCCATATTCACCTTCATTGTCTGCCCATATGCACTTCAGCTTTCACCCAATCTTCCTCTCAATAGAGATTTATAGTTATTTGAATGTATCGAGCACTTGATCCTTCATTTTCTAAGCATATGTCCAAACTTTTGGAAAGTGATTATCAATAAAAGTCATGAAGTAAGAATATCCATCAATAGTTTTATCACTCATAAATGAACATCACTATAAATAAGATTTAATGCATCAATTTTCTTTTAGAAGAAAGATTCTGAAAAAAAACTCCAATTTACTTATCCATCAGGCAGCTTTCGCATATTTTTAATCCAAGACCATTAATAGAAAGAGCATTCTTCTTGACTAAAATTGATATCTATTTTTGGCTGATATGTCCCAGTCGCTGATACCATAATTCTGAGGTAAAAGATTTTTCCACTGTGTTCACCTCCTCCTTATAGAGCTTGGTTTACATGAAGTAGAGAGAGCCTTGCTTGATATCTCTGACTACTATTCATGATTTTTTTATCAGCTTTTACTTGTCATCTCCAAATACACTATAATAGCCCTCCTTATCTAATATTTTTATCGACAATAGGTTCAGATGGATATCTGGTACATGTCAAACATTTTTCAACACCAATCTATATCCCAAGCTCATGATCAGCATAATATCTTCGATGTCAATGATTTTTTATTCTCCACCATTTTCCATCTTTACCATCCCAAATCATCAAAACTATAAGACGAGAATAATTCTCACCTTGCTGTAACATGATACGTAGCAGCCAAATCAATCATCTAGATAGAGTCTTAGTCAGTAGTACCTACAAGACCATCATCTGTTGCACCATAAATGATGATCACCTCTCCATCTAAAGCTACTATTGTCATCTCATTATCCGAGCTAGAATCACTATTTGATTTTTTCATTGGCTTCTCCTTCTTCAATAATCCACAATCTTTCTTAAAGTGGCTCTATTTGCCGCAGTTGTAACGTCTACCACTTTGAGACATGGATCTCCTTCATGATTTAGCATGACCATCGTTCGAGTTAGATTGAGAGTCCTTATACGTGTTTCTTCCTTCTTTTTTCATGATGAGGGCCTCATTATGGGTCAAGATCCCTTGCTCCTTCCTTCTAGCTTTCTTGTTAAGCATACAGTCTTTCATAATCACCAAGGCTATCGAATCCTTCGATGAAGAATTGCTTAGAGATACTACTAAATTCTCCTAACTGTCAGACAAGAAACTCAGTAATAGTTGGGCTTGGAGCTCCTCATATAATGCCATCTTCATCATGGTAAGCTGGCTCAGCACATTCTGAAAGTTACTTAGATGATCTAACATGGAAGTTAAGTCTCCTTATATTTCATATTCACCAGTTTGTAAATTAGAAATACCTTCTTTTGCATCGTCTTTCTCTCGTATAGGCTTTTCAGTTTCAATCAGAGGCTATGGGCATTAACTTTATTGAAACACGATGGAAGATGCTATCATCAATCCACTATAGGATGAGCCCAACGGTTTTATGATTTAGCTTCTCCCATTCTCTATCTGACATCTTATCGAGTTAAGCAATAACTCCCTCCATTGGATCATGAAGATCTTTACAGTAAAGTAGATCTTCTGTGCGAGGCTTCCAAATCGAGTAGTTGGTTGATGTTAGCTTTATCGTAGTGCCTGAAGAAGATTGGTGCTCCATCTATTAGCATCTCAATTTTTCTTCAGTAATTTGAATTTGGTGGAACCAGGCTCTAATACCACTTATTGAGATTTGAGTACTCTAAAAGAATAAATAGATAGAACAAAAATCTATGCTAACAACAAGTATACAAAAATTATAGCAATCACAGGAACATCATAATTTTTCGTAGTTCGGTCGAAGCTTACATCCACATAGGGATCAGAAAAAGAACTTCTACTATAATAATAGTTTAGAGTATAAAAATTTTTTTGACACCACATTAGAAACACCACTTTTGATACAATCAAAAGAAATCCAAAGATTAAATACATCTCTAGAAGAATCCTCCTTAATGGAATAACTCTAATTCAAAGTTGAGTGAATTCCTCCAATCGATGTTCTCCAATCTTCTTTTTTTGAACGAAGCATCCTTCAAGCCTGTCTTCTTCTCTCTCCCTCTCTTTCTTTGGTGGCTCACGGTCTTCTCATAGCCTCCCTTTTTTTTTTCTCTTTTTCGTGCTCTATTATCACGTCCATAGGGCCTCCATTTATAGGCCAAAGGCTAGAGTCCTTTATGGACTCATTTTCTGTGCAACTAAAGAATTTTGCATCTCCCCAAATTTTTTTGCGTGCCATGCTGCTTTCCATGTGCCATAAAACTTCCGCACCATCCTGGCTTCATGCAAGATAGAGTCCTTTATGGACTCTTCTCTTCCATTTACTTGTCGATGTGTCCCATATGAGAGGGACCACACAAATAGTTCAGTGCCATCCCATCTAGTTTCTATTATATCTTCCACTTCTATGGTACTTATTTGTGGCAATTTTTACTGCAATGCTTCTTAATTTGTGGTTTCATTTGTTCTAGTGTTTGTTCTTAAAAAAGTGCTCTTATGGAGATATCATATACCGTGCCTGTCCATATCTCTCATCGACCAGCCTCTCTTCATCCTTCACTCTTAATGAAAACCACACTATCCAAGTGTGCTCTGTTTTCCCCATTACTTTCTCCTCTTTTCGAATTCTTCCCCTTCCACTTAATAATTACACATGTTGGTCTTTTTCCTATGTCTCCACTTTGTGGAAAATCTTCAGATGAGGCCATAGAAGCCAATTAGGCTGACAAATGAATTTATTCTAGGATATAATTTTATGCTTGATTTTTTTGATATTAATAAGATTGGACTTTTAATTCCATTCATGTTATGTATGTATCCATGAATCGTCTAAGGATTAATAAAATGATGGTACTTATTCTTAAGAGTTGAAAATCTGAGCCTTGTGCCATTGGTGATTAATTCTTAAATTCTTATGATCAATGTATTATCATAAGGATGGAGATTGATTTGTTAAGATTCGTACATAAATTACTTCTTTTTTTAGAGTAGATAAATTTTGAATCTATAGTGTGGGGATACTAGAGCGAAAGTATTGATGGTTATTAGTGAATAAAGATACAGAGTATGATCAATACAAGAAGTCACTTGGATGTTTACTTACTCATCAATGACTTACTTGATGTTGCAATAATATGACTAGTCTTTTGATCTGCAGTACCTTGATTATTCATAATGGGGTTACTAGCTATAGTTTGATGGTACATACACTTGATTCTTAGTCATATGAGTCTTTACAATATATATTGGTTAAAATAGGTTAATTGTAGGAATAGAATATATACCTATATAGAATCTATCATTCTTGATAGATAAAGATTGATCCTATGCAATTTATAAGACTAAGTTCAAATGACTTTGAGTAGAACAGTGTGAATAGTGAAAAAAATTCACCATTTTCACATTAGAAATTTGAGTCGAATAAGTTAAAATATGATAGATGATTAAGATTTGACGAGTAATTCTGTAATCTCTATCTTGTCAGGACTCACGATAGAAGGACTGTATCATGTATCAATTATACCTAGAGATTTATTTAATTTATTCTGCTAGATTACTATTACATACTGTGAAGCATCGCTAGAGAACATGGGACCATGAGAATTATCTTGATGGTTGATCATTTTTATTGGGATGAGTTGAAATTATTTCGATCTATCGAAAAAAATTAATGATATTGTGAATTTAGATCATAATATATTTCATTATCAAACAGAGTAAAATCTATGGAGTGTCACACATAAGAGGTTCTGACTGATCAGATGGTTGGATTGTGACTTTTGAATCACTATAAGATCCGATTATCAATATGATCGATAATTGGACTGATTTGTAATAATTATAAATTAGTGGTCCTAAAATATAAAATGTTGCAAGAGAGAACATGCTAACAGTTAGTGAGTTTTAAGAAGACATATTAGCAATTATTTTAATATTATTTAATTTGATTTAATAAATTAATAATTAAGATTTAGTTTGAGCCAAATTAAATTAGGATTTAATATGATCAAACTCGATTTAAGTCAAAGATTGACATGTTTAAGGTTGGACATGTCAAAAAGTCGACACTATCAAATTCCAAAGCACTTGGACTCTTAACAATCTTTGATCAGTTAAAGGTTGATCCGTTAAAGGTTTGACATGCCTTAAAGTGTTTGACACTCAGAAAGACTTCTCATGCCTTATATGAGATCTAGCGTACAAGAGAGTCGACACATGAAGTTTTTATGTAAAAGATATCTCATGCCCCTTCACCCCTTGAGACCTCTCGCGTTAAGGAGTTTGACACCAAGAGAGAGTCTCACACACCAAAGAGTCTTGGACACCCAAGACATCTTATGTGAAATAGTTTTCACGTCCAGAGGCATCATGCCTCATGCTAAGAGGGAATCTGGCATGAAAGATGTTGGATGCCTCAAAGGAGTTTACGTGAAAAGGTATCATGACCAAAAGTAAAGAGTACACAGCAAAAGGAAAAAAAAAAGAGGCTTCACACATTCTTGAAGAGTCCTTCATGCCCGTGATTTCTTCACACCTCAAGGGTTGATTATGCATCAAAGAGTTTGACACCTCAAGGCTTAATCACGTCAAAGAGTTGATGTTAAAAAGGGTTTCACGCCCACATATCCAATGCCTTATACCCTTGACACTCTAGAGATATCAATGCTCCAGGAAGGGTTACAACATTTGAAGAGGAGTTGCTCGCACAAAGAAAGCTGTGGCAAGCAATCTCACAATGAGAAGAAAAGCTGAAATCTTTGAGAAAGATTTTCAGCAATAAAAAATAAGAAAAAAGAAATTCACTATCATAAGGGAGATTTTTACAAGGGAGATAGCACCTTGATAAGATTAGGAATCATTGATTGGATCAGAACCTTGAATGGATACCTGTAGAGGCCGAATGCACAAAAGATTCAAAAGGATCATGAAGACATCTACGATCATCAAATTGTAATGAAGATCTACCTACATAAAGATAATAATTTTGATCTCACTTTTTTTATTAATCTTAATCTTAGAACTATGTGGGATTTGGATTTTTCATATTATTTCAATATGAGATCTCGCACGCTTAATCAAAATGTTATTTTATTATTTTTTTTACTGCATATTAATCTTAACATTTTCTAACAGTGGCATCAAAGCCACCTCATACATTTTAAGATTAAATTTATAAATTTGAGTATTCTAGATCATTCTTATCATTTTTCATGGTTTTTGATGTGATGATCAATCGCAAGCAAATAGAATCATGATCTGAATGATTAATAAATCAATGTTAAATGATTAATTGAATACCTGAGCTATTATTTATTATTTTTATGTATGAGATACGTATGGGGATGACCATGGATTGTCACCCCTTAAATTTTATCTCTATGTTGTATTGTGTGTGCAAATCTTGTAATCTTAAATTATTTAATTTTGGGTGCCAACAAGCATCAACAAATTATGTAATTTAGAGATTTGCGAGTCCCATTAGATCAGAGTTAAAGGATTGTAATTAATTGTTATGTATTTTATTAGATAGTATTATGTATGGTTGCACGTCAATAGTTGGTTGGTCACAAGCCTACATCACACAACCAACATGGATTGAGTCAAGCAATTGATTGATGCTGGATTAAGATGTTGACCACAATCAGATTAAGGACTTGCTTAGAATTGAATCAAGAAGTTGAAGATGATGAAATCGATTGTCATGTGTGCTTATAATTTTGACCCTAAGACCTTGATTCCAACTCAGTGGCTTGAGCTTGAATCCTTTTTTAGATCTATGATCATTATCGGTTCTTATTCATATTTAGTAAATTTATTTGCATTAGATGTAAATAATTAAAAAAATTAAGATCTAAATTTTAATCTCTTCATAAATATTGTCGAGCGGTCTTCCACCATTTGGATCTGCGGATGTCTTATTGATGTTGACTGGATCGGCTGGTTACAGTAGTCAATTGCATCGAAAAAGCACAATCATGATTAACATGAGATACTATGGGAAAAAATAAGGTTGGGCCCAATAATTGCTAGGTGAGGGATTTAATGATAGCTTTGCTTCCATATTTGAACAACAGGTCTGACTTAATTAAGGAATGAGGCCAATAACTATCAGATGAGGCCTACATAATTTAGAAATGGAAGATCACTATTGCAACTTGCTTGAGAAGTATTCGACAAGAGTTGTTGACTTACTAGTTTGTATGTTGTCAATAACTATTAGATGAGGTGGTGCATTAAATCTCTAGGATCGCAGTATCCACCCTTATAATTTTTGCCCTTGGTCGTATATCCAAACAAAGAATGTTTATGGCACCTCGTCTCCTTCAAAAATTGGCCAAAAACAACAGAAAAATCAGGAAAAAAGACAATCCGATTCCCTTATATTTCGTAAGGTTATATACATAATCATGGAAGACATGGTAGGAGAGAATAAGCTAAGAAGAAACTAACAAAAGAATAGACAGAGGACAACGGAAGTGAAGAAAATATCACTTACAGCCCAGTAATCAAATAGTCTTGTTTTACCATCTCCATAAAGACTTGGATGTACCTGATTGTTTTCCACACCAAAGAGTAACCAGCTAAAGTTAATCCATGAAAGAGGACTTTCATAATAATTTCACGCAACTAAACAACTTCCTGTTATTTGAAATTGGAACGCTAATATACATGCCAGCCAGCTTGGATGGTGTTGAGAATTCCCTCTCCAACAAGCAAAATCTGAGCGGCACTGTACTGATCAGGTATTTCGACCTTCGGGTTCCATGCATTCATGATTGCCCTTGCTTCAAAGAACTTATCTCTCCTTAAAAAACGCCTGCAGCCTATCAAAAGACCCACCAACAAGTAAAATGAGAGAGGCAAAGGTGGAGGGGAAGGAAGGAAATGGAAGGTAAGAGATATTCTGCTCCAAAGCTGCTACTTTCCATATATTTTCAAAACTATATACCTCACGTCCAGTGATGTTAAACTGATCGAGGCCTATAGAGCTGGCCCTCAGGACATCATCTTTCTTGGTCCTCCTAGTCGGAATGGTGTCCTCGGGGTGCACCTCCCATTTTGATGCCAAAGTTGACGTACGGAACTAGTTTCCTTCTGTCGTGCCTCCTTATTCTCATCATAGAGGCCTAATGGGCGGAAACTTGGCGTCATCTAAAGATTTTGCACAAAGTAGGGACAAAGTAAAGAAACACCAAGCGTAAAGATTAAGTGAAAGGAGAAGAATTTGAAAAGAGAGAGAAACGAGGGTGGAAGAAGAGAATAGACCTGGATGGTGTGGTTTTTGAGTAAAGGATGGTCAAAGGCTGGCTGATGTCAGATATGGACACAGTCAATGATATCTCCATCAGGGCTCTTTGAGAAGAAGGAAAAAAAAAAACATTAGAACAAATGAAAGCATAAATTAAGAAGCATGATAGTGAAAAATGCCAAAAGTAAGTGCAATAGATTATATAGGAAGTTTATAGTAGAAACTAGTTGGGATTGTAGGATCGCACTGAACTAATGAAACAAAAAAAAAAAATTATTCTTTAAGTGACATAGAACAAAATTTAAATGAAGATATTTTATGTTTTGATAAATATCCTTGGCTTGCAAATTTTGGTAGAAGAAAAGCAATATGCAAGAAAAAAAAGAGCAAGAATTACGCCAAAGAATTACTCCAAGAAAAATAATCTGGGAAGGAAATAATAAATCAATGAAAGATTAGACAAGACCAAACCAATAATAGAGAATAAAATACTAACAACTTGGAAAATTAGAACATCTCAAGAACTTTTAATGCACAATAAGTTCACAGGAATGATTTTGACTCTGCAAAGTAGATTGGACTGCTGCGAGTAAATGAAAGTTAACAAATTTTTCTAAAAGAAACACAACAAAATTATTAGTTTTGACTTTAAAACCAAAAAAAAAAAATAGTTGTCATTTGGCCATATGAGAAATTATTATGCGAGAACTGTACAAAAATATTTTTCTTGCTACTGTGCTTCCTAAAATATTATGTATAATAATTCTTTTGACTACTTGTTGCACCAAGAATAATCTAGATTTTTCACAACCACTAATGGATCAGGGCATTGGTAGAAAGAAGGGTAAAATGCAACGAACAAGCGCTGGGGCAGAAAGCCAGGACATATTATTAAATTAGAGATTAGGACCACAATATGGAAGGAAGAAGAGCCGGCTTCAAGAAGTCAAGGATCGGGGATGTTAGAATAGAAAGGGGCCAAAGAGGAGCCAAGAGTAGTAGTGCCGAGGGAAAGCCATCCACATTTGACAGAAAACAATTAAAAATAATAAATAGATAACTAGTTAACAAGCAATTAAGATAAATTCATCCACTAACAAGGTACGGCTAGGATGAGTCTCTATATTTTAACTAAAAAATAATATATAAATTTCTAAAAGAATTTTACATAGTAGGGACAATATAGGAAGAAAACCATCTAAACTCATGAAAGATGACACAAGACTAACAAAGTAAAAGTGTGAGAGAGCGATCATAATTCTTTTTAAAAGATTAATATTAAATAAAAATTATAAATGAGTTAAGGTACTTCTTTAAAATAAATAAATAAATATTTCATAAAATAGATTTTATTGAAAAATAATTCAGAAAAACAATCCAAAACCCTTTCACAATGTACAAAAAATATTTTTCGATCCTAAAAAAAATCCATGAGAAAGATTAAATGAAAGAATAGTTGGATAGTAGATTTTGATACTCTTGATTTGTTTAAAAGAGATACGAACATGAATTTTTGTAGTTGATTAATATCTGTATTCATATTTGTATCCATCAAAGAAAATGAATATAAAATTGGATATACTAGTATCTAATCCAATTTCAGCCTTATGTTTGTGGGAAACATGATATGCATGACAAATGCTATTAGAAACCACAAATATAATACATATCAGATTGTAATTGTCTGGGTATTTTAGTCAAGTCAATCATATTTTTTGGTAGGAAATTAATGATAATAGGTTATTTGAACTCATCAGCACACAGTATTGGACTTAGAATCATATGATTGTCTTTTCAATATTGATTGTTTATTAATGGAAAGAGATCTAATTTTTAATTATTTGGATGGACAAAAAGAATAATTGATGGACCTGTTAATATTGGATGATCAGATATGCTCTACATAAATGATAACACAAAGATCCTTTTAATTAATATAAGACATACTTCAACATATATACAAATGGCAATGAGAGAGAAGAAACTTTGCTTTATATATTGGATGGTTTTTTTTTTATTTTCATTAAAAGTGGTTGAATGAAAAGGGCCATTAAGTGGCATGTTAGCATGTCCCATGGCTTGGTGGCACTATTGCTAGGGATGATCTCTTTATGGTGCACCGAGGCCATGGTGCAGGCTACAACCCAACAACTACAGGTGCAGCAGCATCTGAAGCAATTGAATAAGCCTGCTGTCAAGAATATCAAAATCTACTATCCATTTATAAATAATAAAAATATTACTTTTATTATAATAATAAAAATATTTGCATTTGGTTTTCATTGTTTGAGCAGGACCCAAATACAAAGAATTGGTGGCTGGTATATGGGAATCAGACTGCATTGGGCTACTGGCCTGTTTCCATTCTCCCTAATTTGATTAATGGTGCCTCCCTAGTGCAATGGGGAGGGAGGTTGTGAACCTCAAACAAAATAGTGAGCACACCACCACGGCGATGGGCAGTAGCCATTTCCCAGAAGAAGGTTGTGGCAAAGCGAGCTACTTCAGAAACATTCAGATAGTTGTTAGGGGCAACTTTCTTCAAGATCCTGCAGATATTGGTACTGTCGCTACGCAATCCAACAGCTATAATGTACATGACCATAGTACTGATTGGGGAAATTATTACTACTGTGGGGTCCGGGTAAAAATCCCAATTGTCCATAGAAGGCCTTAATTTTGTGTATCCCCTTCTTATTGGGAAAGAAATACGACAAAAAATAACTGCGAACCATCAATGCACAATCAAAATAATATTTTCTTTATAACCAATAAACTATCGAAATGATGATGCGCTAACAGTCAAGCCACACAATCAATGATCAGTATAAAAATAATTTAATAGCCCACAGGAGAGAGACCAAATCATTTTCAGTTATTGTTCCCCTCCCAACGCGTTACTCATCCATCCATCACTTGAATCAGAAAATGAAAACCACGTTTAGGCAAAACTTCCGCCATTAAAAAGTAATGGGATCAGAGTAATTCTTTATCCACTAAATTTGATGGAGAAAAATACACCATTTCAACAGATTATGCCATGTAGAACAATTAATTAATAAAGAGATAAATATTTAATGCAGTTTAATTTTTTTAAAATTTTTTTGACCAAACTATCTTTGTTTAATATTATGATGTCCCGTTGCTTTTTCAAGGATGTAAACAGGATGTCATAATATTATTATAACATCTTATTAGTTTTATGATATCTTGATAATTATTTATAGTATGCAACAAATTATCACAGGATGCAAAGAGAATATCATAATATTATTATGATATCCTGTTAATTTTTATGTCATCCCGATAATTATTTATAGGATACAATGGAATATCATAGGATTACAATATGATATCATAATATTATTATGATGTCTTATTAGTTTTTATGATATTTCGATAATTATTCATAGGATGCAACGGGATATCATAGGATTGCAACAGAATGTCACAACTGTAAAAACCCAACCCATTGGGCCCTGAACCAAGCCCAAATTTTTTAAGCCCACTTTTGAAAAAAAAAAGAGAAAAAGAAAACAAACGAAGAAGACTCCTACTGGGAGTCTTCTTCCATCCAAAATCACTAGAAGAGAAGTCGAATCCGGAGAGGATTCAGCCTCACCTTCGCTCTATAAGACTCCCTCTTTTCCTCCTAAACAACCCACGATGACCATTGGCCTTTCTCTCTCTCATTTCTCCTTGATTTCTTCCATTGAAGCTGAGGCCTCCTGTACTCATGCTCATCGAAAATTGGAGCCGACAACGCTGCTGAAGCCCGAGGTAAATATCGATCCTCCTCTCCTTCTTTTCCTTCTTCCTATGGCTTTGGATGCCGTCGTCAGCCATCGAATTTATCGAAAATCCATAAAAGAAGAGCTCCTGTTTTCTTTATTTTGAACGAGCCTTCTTCCTCTTTTTTTCCAACCACCAGCACCGTCGTCCATGGTGCTGCACTCATAGGACATGATCTCCACCTCCCTAGCCTCCTTCTTCGAAGGTCATGGCTGCCAGTGATCGGCCAATGATCGGAGAATTTATGAAAAAGGGCGATCCCCTATTTCTAATTATTTAAAATTTCATGTCGATCGAACCTCCTCGCCGACCATCTCTTGCCCCACCACCATCGGCCACCACTGTCGGACCTCCGATCGTGCCGCCATCTTTCGTTGGAGCATGAGCCACCAAGCCTCCCCTCGTGTCCCTTCTCTATTCGGTCAGCGAAAGGAAGAAGAGAAAAGAAAGAAGGAAAAAAAGAAAAAAGAAAAGAAAAGAAAAAAAGAAACAAAGGAAAAGAAAGAAAAAAGAAAAGGAAAGAAAAAAAAGAAAAAAGAAAAAAAAGAGAGGAAAAAGATTTTTCTCTCTCCTCTCTCTCTTTTTCTCTCTAGGGTCTTTCTACTCTTTCTTTTTCTCTTTAATTGTATCACGGATCCTAGGATAAATTTATAATAAAAATAAGATGATCTGAAATTACTTTGAAATTTGTGCAGTAGGTTGGATCTCAGTCAGATTTTTATTCGAAATTTATAGCATCTGATTATAGTTAATCCATTTTTAGTCATCCTGATATGACATCTGATGATCTCGATCATGATTGCCTCATCTAAAGATACGAAGATTCTCTCTCCACTTTCTCTCTATTTTTTCTCTCTAAAATTTTTTTGCTCTAGATCTTCTCTCTCTCTATAAATTTTCTCTCTCTAAAAGTCTTATGGACCAATAGAGGGTCCAGATATTTAGACAAATTTCAATTTTGGTTGATCCTAGGAGGAATCCTGGATTTATGTTATTAGGATCATTTATCTGTAAGTTCTCCATATATGATTTTTATATTTGATCATCGTCTTATAGAGATGTGACTGTCTGCATAAGATATTGAGCAAAATATCTTATTTTCAAAATTCGTAAATTAAAGAGTTCGTTAATTCTTATGCTTAGATCAATCACAAGTGGAGATAAGAATCCTCGTACATGATCACCATTATATATGTTATTTTACAGTTGGTCTTGTATCGTTGATTTTGCATCGTTGAATTTATGATCGATGAATTTGCTATATTTGAGATACCGTTCTTTGCTTATATGATTTTTAAGCATGAGTATATTATATCAATATATATGTATCAGTGATTGATGACATGATTATATGGGTATGATATATTTATTTTGATTATACTGCAAAATTGAAATTGATTAATGAAATCAAAGTATTATAATTTCATAAAATAAAAAAAAGAATATACGGTTTGGACTAACCTCGTCATGTGGGATAGTCCGATAGGAGCTTATGTCTGGAACAGGCCCCACGAGCTTTCGTACGTGAGATAGTTGGCTGGGAGCTCATATTTGGGACAACCTTAAAAGACTTATGAGTAGAAATTTGTTCGGATGAAGATTGAGATATAGACTTGGTTAGTCCAAAGACAGAAAGAAAAGATTAAAGATCATGAAAATAGAAGTATTTTATCCGTTAACATATGATGATGCATCTCTTTTGACAAGATAGATAATTTATGAATATTTACAGTATTTTGAATATTGAATATGAGATTTTATATTTTATTGTTTATTCTTATTTTCAGATTATATTATTATATTGGTGTGATATGTGAGATTCTTACTGGGCTATAAAGCTTACATCCCTCCATTTTTTTTTCTTCTCAGAGTTACAGGATGCTCATGATTGGCTATGATTTAGATTTACGAGCGAGCGGATGTATGAATAGAGTGTCATTGATATCTGATCAGAGGATTGAAGGAGTTTAATTTGTATTTATACAAGTTTCACTAATTATTATTAGAATTAGACATTATGAATGTTGAGATTGTAATGAATTTTTTTGACCTTGCATATTCTTAAGGACTTGTCCTAAGGAGTGTGCAGCCATCACGTATCTAACTCAGGTGTTGGGTTCGAGGTGTGACAACAACATTATTATGATGTTCTATAAGTTTTATAATATTCCGATAGTTGTCTATAGGATACAATTAGTCATACGATTGTAACATGATGCCACAATATTATTATGACGTCCTTTTAGTTTTTATGACATCCTGTTAATTATCTATAGGATGCAATAAGATATTATAGGATTGCAACATGATGTCATAATATTATTACGATATCATGTAAGTTTCTATAACATCACTATAATTATTTATACAATACAATGGAATGTTATAGGATTGCAATAGCACGTCATAATATCATTATGACGTTCCATTAATTTTATGACATCCCAGTACTTATATACAGGATATAATAGGATGCCATAAGATTGCAATAAAATATTAGAATATTATTATGATGTCTTGTTATTTTTATAATATATAAAAATAATGGATGTCATAGGATGCAATAGAATATCATGCTATTATTATGATATTTTATTATTATTTATGACATCTAAACAGAGCAAAATAGAGTAAAAAGAGAAAAAAGATATTTTGATCAGAAAAAAATTGAGAAAAAAAAGCTAAGCTATATTAAATGCCTACCTTCTTATTAATTGCATTATGTAGTCCAATCTGGTGAAGTACTGCATTTTTTCTCCACTGGGGTGGCGTACACACACAAAATATTCTAGGTAAGGATAAAGATCACCGCATATCATATATCATCATCATCTATGAGGTGGAATTTGAGTAAAAAATAAAGCATTCTAAATTTTTTGAAAAAAAAGTGACATAATGAACCGAACCATTAAATTGAAGAACACACTGCAAGGATTTACTGTCCTAAAATTTGAGTTAAATCAGAGTAAACCAGCGTCCGATTTTCTATGAGTCTCTAGGCTTCTCTCTTTTCCTACTTTGTAGTGCGTAAACCTCGTCAGCTACCAGAGTGAGAGTTGGAGAAAAGCAAAATCGACTGAACCCACGGGAAGGAGAAAGACTGTATCTCATCCCACTCTGCCTGAATTTTAAAACAACTCAGCTCTCAAGTTGAACGCACACCGTATACTCGATGTTGGATAACAACCATTTTGATGTTGAGACCTCATCGTCATGGCTCATGTCAGAGCTCGAGAAAGGAGAAAAGGGGGACAGGAAGATGATTAGATAGTGGAGGATGCCATGGAAAAGTCCAGAAGCCCTGCCAAGATAACAAGATTCCACCTTTCGATTTTCACTTTTCGCTCCAAACCCTCGCTTCACGTGGATGCACGTTTCGTTGCAGATGATAGAAAGCAAGCCATCAATGTAATTGATGGCATTTAATTAATGTAAACCATCAAAGGAGAACCGATTGCATTTAATTAATGTAGGTTGTGCATTGTAGGATGGTATATGTTTATTTTCATTGAAAAGGATTTGAAAGTAGCTAGGGGGCATGAAGACGTACATCAGCTTTTGCCATGGCTTGGTGGCTCTATTGCTGGTGATAATTTGCTCACCATGCATCATGGCTAAGGTGCAGGCTACGGTGCAACAGTGGAAGGTGTGGCCATACCAAAAATGATTGAATAAACCTATCATCAAGAGCATTAAGGTTTGCCGTTCCACTATTCTTTCATTCATATTGTTTGGATATTCTGGTTTGTTGGATAAGAGAATATTTTTTTTGTTGTGACAAGAGTGTTTTAGATAGATTTTCTAAATTTTTTAAATTAAAATCTATTATGCAAAGCATTTATTTTTAATAATTATATTAATTGGTTATAATTTTTAGATTGTTTAATTAATCATCAATCTTTTAATGGGAATTTTGATCTACCTCTTTCTCATTCTTTTCTTTTGTTGGTCGTCTCAACTTTCGTCAGTTTCCATGATTTTCTTCCCATGTTATTCCTGCACTCTTTCTTTTTTTTTCTTTAATAAAATATGAAGGCTAATCCTAGTCATTCCATGTTGATGGATGAATTTATCTCAATTAATTGCTAATTATCTATTTATCATTTTTAGTTATTTTCTAAAATATGGGTAGCTCCTTCAGAACATGAATCCCTTCTTCCTTTCAACTCCTTCCCTGTCCCCTCTTGATCCTCGACCTCCTGGAATCGATCCTCATCCTTTCCTTCACTGTGCCCCGAATCGCTAATGAACTGATATGTCCCTGGCTTCCTCCCCCGATAATTGCTCACTATAGCTTCCCCTTCTTTCCATCCACAGCTTGATCCGTTAGCAGTTGAAAAGAATTGTATCATTCTTTACATGGTGAATGGTGAAAAGACAAAGCGTATTGTACATTACATTTTAGGGAGCATGATAGCAAAACTCATTTCTGTAAAATGCTTGCATGATGATTTCTCATTCCAAAATTACGACTATGGATGTTTTAAAGTCAAAATTATAATTTTATGGTGTTTCTTTTAAAAAATTTTGTTATTTTCCATTTGTTCATAGTAGTGCCGTCTAATTTATAGAGTATAAATGCTTCCTCTGTACTTGTTTGGGCAATAAAAATTCTTGAGCTATGCTTTTTTTCCATTTTGTTAGCAGTTTATTCTCCATCACTTTTTCAAAAAAGTTTTTACCTTTATCGTTTGTTCAGTACTATCCCATTGTTAATCTTCCACTTCTATGGTACTTATTTTTGGCATTTTTCACTGTAATGCTTCTTTGTTTGTGGTTTCGTTTGTTCTAACGTTTGTTCTTAAAAAGGAGCCCGGATGGAGATATCATAGACTGTGCCCATATCTCTCATCAACTGGCTTTTGGTCATCCTTCACTCTTAATAAAAACCACACTATCCAAGTGTGCTCTTTTCCCCCTCACATTCTCCTCTTTTCCAATTCTTCCCTTCCACTAAATGTTTACACCTGATGGTTTGTTTCCTTTTCTCCACCTTGTGCAAAATCTTCAGATGAGGCCAAGATGGCATCCAACATGGGAACTAGCTATATAGCTTAGCTTTGGCATCAAAATGGGAGGTGCCCTGAGGACACCATCCCTATTAAGAGGACCAAGAAAGATGGTGTGCTGAGGTTCAGCTCTATCGAAAGACATGGATGTTGGAAATTCTCATAAAGTGAGCTTTCATTGATTAAAAATCGATTTTTTATTCTGATTTATTATTGAAAAAATATAGACTAACTTGTTATCTGAATGAATGATTAGAAAGTCCATAATTATCTATGATCATATTATTTTAAATCCTATTATCTTAGTCATGTGATGCAGTAGATATCGGTGTAGATCTGACTCAGCTAATGGGCTCTGTGATGGATAGATTTATTAGCATTACTAATTGGACTAGATCCCCACTCCACTCCTATGTATATATATATAGAAATCCTAGGACATTAAGATCTCTATGTTTCTAGGACGGAATTATCCTATTGAGGAGATAGGTATAAGGTGGTGAGGAAGAGAAAGAGAAAGATCTATGCCACTATTGTTGATTTCTTCTTCTTCCATAGAATATTGATACAGCAATTATTAATGGCTATTCAAGAATTTTAAGGTATGATTGTTTATTATTATTATTATTATTATTCTTTCGGGGTCTATTATTGAATAGTTATTTAATTTGTGTTCTAATCTTCTATACGAGATTCATCAAGTTTTTTTCCCAATAATTGATATCAGAGCCTAAATTTTGCAGATAATTAGAATCAAAATCAATAATTTTGTAGAGAATTAGAATCTAAATCAATCTATTTAGTTTAATCAAATAAAAAGGAGAGAAATATTTTGATAAAGGGTGGGTGTTTCTTCCACCATGCCCTCCTCTTTCCACGGCTGATGGCAAGTAACCATCCAGCAGGTGGCAATCAGGATGAGGCAGTGGTGAGGAGCTAGCAATCTCCATCTGGATCTAAAGATCCAAACACATAAAAAAGAAGTGAAAACATGAGGAGCATGTCAAACCCTGAACCTAGCACCCGACTCAGATACGTAATGGCCGCACACCTTAAGACATACTCTAAAGAATATGCAAGACCTATAAAATTCATTATAATCTCAATATCCAATGAATACTATCTATCTTAATTCATAATAAATAATTTTATATTAATAAATATCAATCTTGTATAATTTACAAAATTCGATCATCTGACTATCACTGATGGTGCTCTTTCTAATTGATTCTTTCAATTGTGATTTCAACCATAATCAAGTGCATGTATCCTGTAACTCTATAAAAAAAGAGGAAGAAGGATGGTGAGCTTTATAGCTCAGTAAAATTTTATCACATATATACCAATATAATAATATAATTCAAAATAATGGATAAGCAATTATTAAAAAAAATCATAAGTCACAAAATCTCACATCACGCCTGCATTATAACTTAATAGTTATATAAACATATATATCATGAATCATATATTATCATAAATCCATCATAAATATCACATGTAGATTGTATGCTTTATCATTTATATTTCATTAATATTTTCCAAATCAATCATCATCTTGCTGTTTGGACTAATCATGATCATGCTTTGACCCATGATCGGCAAACTATAAAGCATGCTTCGGCTTATGGTGGCAATCCATACAGCCGCACTTCAACCCACAGTGGCAAACCAAGAATTTTGTACTTCGATGCATAGTGACAAATTAGAATATCCGTACTTCAGCCTATAATGACAATCCATAGTAACTACGCTTCCACGATGACAAAATAGAATGTTCGTGCTCCGATTCATGGCAGCAAACCAAGGTGTTATTATTTAGCTCACAGTGGCAAACCAAGATATCATGATTCGATCCATGATTGGTAATCTAATGTATCATGATTCGGCCCATTCACATCATGACTAGTCCAAATCCTATCACACATTCAATAATTCTTTCAATAATTTATATTATACTTCTTGTTCAATTTCCAAACATCATATCTCATGTTTCCAACTATCAAAATAGTCAACATATGGCATAGATATAGTAAGGAATCATATATTCAATATGAAACCAAAATATCATCATGCGTAATATAAAAAAATCATTACATACAGGTGATTATGTAAAGCGACCCTTAGCTCTACCATCTCAGACTCAATTACAGCTATTGGTCAATCCTTCAATCTATGAACTCGAGATTAAGGTATTTCGCTTGACAGCTTATTGTGCAAATTGTTGTATCTCTATATAATCACGATCAAATATAAAATTATATACAATTAAGAATGAAAAATTATGAAAAATATCCAGATATTATAAGTCTAGGACCCTTCTAGGGTCAATCAATTGATCTAGTTTACATCAAGACCTGGACCCTCCACTAATCCATAAGATCCCTAAAAGAAAATTTATGAAGAGAGTGAAAAAATCAAGAGAGAGAAAGTAGAAAGAAACTTATAGAGAAAAATGGAGAGAGAGAAGATAGAGAGAGGAAAGAGGTAGGCAGAAATTCCCCTATCTTCTTTTTTTTCTTTCTTTTCTTTTTTTCCTCTCATTTTCTTCTCTTCTTCTTTGAAATAAGGGAAGAGGAAAAGGGCTTGGTCAACCATCCCCACGGTGGCGACCCAGAAGGTAGCAACCCCTATCAGCGGCTTTGGCCCACAACAACAAAGACAAGGCCGCAATCAAACAATAGTCATCGATTTGATAGAAAGAAAGGAAAGAAAATAAAAATAGGAGAGGTTCAATCCCCTACGAAATTTGATAGCTGGTGGCTCAATCTAGCCATCAAAAACTCCCTGTAGTTTGAAAAGAGGAGAGGAAGCACTACAACAAATAGGTTATTAGCGACGAAAATTTTCATCGCTAATAACCGATTTTCGTCACTAATAATATTAGCGATGAAATTTTCGTCGCTAATATTTCATCGTAAATAATCCCATCATTGATAATATTTTATAATGAAAAAAATTTTTATCACTAATAACATATTTTACGTTGAATATTTTTCATCATTAAAAAAAATTGATGAAAAAATTTAATCTAAAAAAAAGTATTTACGATGAAAATTTTTGTCACTATTATTTGCTAAATTTTTAATGATAAAAATTTTCATCGTAAAAAACTATTTTTGCAACAAAAATAATTCATCGCTAATAATTTAATAAAAAAATTATTTAAAAAAATTAATAATATTAGTGATGAAAAAAATTCATCATAAATAAAATTATTTATGATGAATA
>KE506833.1:55482-68771 GCA_000441515.1 Elaeis oleifera
TTTGCATCATAAATAACATGTATTTACGATAAAAATTTAATTTTATTACAAATACTTTCATTATTTACAATAAAACTATTTTCATCACTAATATTGAAAGTTAAAATAAATATTTTATTATTTATGATGATTAATTTTATCATAAATAATTTATATTTATGATAAAATTTATTTTCATCGTCAATATAAAGATATTTACGATGAAAAATAAGTTTCATCGTAAATAAATAATTATTAGCAATGAATTTTGATTTTCATCATAAATATCATTATTTATGATGAAATATATTTCTGTCGTAAATAAATTCATCGTAAAAAGTGATATTTCTTGTAGCGAAGGTGAATAAGGGTTTGTTATCTCAACTATGATGGTTGATTGATGGCTCACCGAAAACACTATGGAAAGAACCCTCTAATTCTCACAATTTTGCTTGTGATTGTCTTGGGACTTGAGGGAGATGATCGGGAGAATTATAGACACGGATCCTAGAGTTTTTATCGGAGTTCGATCGGCCCTAAGATCCTTCTCCCAATCAAACTCAGAAGAGAAGATGAACTCCATCGAGAGTTTGCCTCATCTACCTCATGTGTTAAGCATGCGAGTTTTCAACTAATATTTTCTTTGTAATTTGCTTTAAGATACGTGTGGGGATAAAATCAAGAATCTGGATCCTTACATTCTCTCCTCCTTAAGATAATTTCATTCTTGAAATTAGCATACTATAAAGTCAAAACCTTAAGGGAACAAAATTCTTATTTTATCCTTGATCTCCTAAATAGCCTTCTTCACTTGATAAGAAATTTTAGTCCTTTAGCATAACATCCTCCAAATTAGATCAGATTTTTTTGATCAAATTTAAATGACTTATAGCCACTACACTTTTGCTGCATACTCTGATCTAAATCCATTGAATATCTTGGATTTGCAAAATAATTTACGAACCAATGAAATCATAGATTGTCAAACCTTCAAATTATGATCCAAGATATAAATCATCCATCGAAAGTTAAACTGTATCCATCATCTCTGCCACACTCCCTACTGATTATAAATTTAAGTTTTCATTAATATTACTTATGTCATGCTCTCACAATAAAATCTAATCCACCAATAAAATCTATATATATATATATATATATGTATATATATGTATATATGTATGTAGATGTATGTATGTATGTAGATGTATGTATGTATGTATGTATATGTATGTATGTATGTATATTCATTTACATACAAGTTTTGTATATAATTCTCTTGTAGGTTCATTTTTTAAAAATATTTGTCTCTCATATGATGCAATTCTTCTTAGGCTACATCCAAAACAACATGCTTCTAACAAATCTAAAATTATAATTATCAAATAATTGACATGAAATTAGAAGTGTCATCATAATCTTCATCCATATCAAGTTTAAATTTTAAAATCATGTAAATAGCAATTGAACAAGTATTCTCAATACAACATATCAATATATGCCACTTTATTTCAGGATCAACGCCTCTCATACTTAGGTCAAATCCTACGTATTGAAATCTAAGACATAACTCATCAGTTCTGTTATATACATCATATGCCATTTATGCATGAATTTCATCATAATATCTATTGATCTAAAATTCAAATTTTGAATCCTTTCTGCTATTTTTTGTTATATCTTTAGCGATCATAACCTTGCGGCAATGAGCCCAAACAAAAGCAATAAAAACTACTAAAAATTGTACTTATGACTATAAATTTCAGTATTAACTATAAATTCTATATCAAACCCAAGTATTAGCAATTCATAATTGTTTAATGGGAGACGTAATTGCATGACATATATTATTAAAAGTCATAACTATAGTATTTACAAATTTTATTGGTGAAGGACATTTTAATCAATTTAATCATATTTTGGTAGGAAATAATTATAACAGGCAAGTAGTGATTCACCAAAATTCATATGGCTATCTCTTCGATTTTGATTGTGTTTCTAATGGAAAGATAGCTAAATATTAATTATGTAGGCGTAGAAAAGGAATAATAGATGGACTATTAATTTGATGATTGGACAAGATCTTTCAATTAATTCATGAAAGGAGACCCTATGGCATCTACTTAAAGTGAGATACACTTTGATATAGAAATGGCAATGCAGAAGAAGAAATCTTGCTTTATGTATTGGATGGCTTTAATCTTGTTTTCGTTGAGAAGGGTTTGAAAGAAGGGGCCATGAAGGTGCATATGGGCATAAGCCGCAGCTTGATGGCTCTATTGTTGGTGATGATCTGCTTATCATGCAATATGTCAAGGGTATGGGCCACGACACAGCAGTTGGAGGTGTGGCGACAACAAAAGCGATTGAATAAGCCTGCCGTCAAGAGCATCAAGGTTTGCCATCCCACTATTCTTTCATTTGTCTTTATGGTTTTTGGATAAGCAAATATTTTTGTTCATTATGAAAACTTTTATGTAAATTTCCTAAATTCTTTTTCAATAAAAATCAATTTTACAAAGCATTTTTTTGCTTATGTTTTAAAGAAGAACCTTAATTTGGTCAGAAACTTTTAGATTATTTAATTTATCGTCAATTTTTAATAGGAATTTTGATCTTTCCCATTCTGACACTTTTCTTCGGTTGGTCTAGTCTCAACTTTCATTGGTTTGGAGAATTTATTCGCATGTCATCCCTGCTTAGCAAAACCCCTTTCAAGAATTGTTATTGCATTTTTTTTTTTTGTACAAAATATGAAGATTAATCCTATCCGTCCCACGCTAGTGGATGAAATATATCTTAATAATTTTTGATGGCTATCTATTTATCTTTTTAAAAATGGAATTATTTCTAAATATGGATGTCTTCCTCTAAGCATTCTCCCTGCTTCCGCTCCTATCCCCAACTTCCTAGAATCGGTCCTCATTATTCCTTCACTATGGCCCTAATCCATATGCTCCCGTTCCTTCCCGAGTACTTGCCCTCCCCAGCTTCCCCTCCTTTCCATCCACTACTTGATCCATCAGTAGCTCTGGGGAAAATCTGGATCATTCTTTGCACAATGAACGGTGAAAAACAAAACATATTGTTCAATACATTTTAAGAAGCATGGTAGCAAAACTCATTTCTGTAAAATGCTCGCATGATGATTTCTCAACTTCTGATGTTTTAAAGTCAAACTAGGAATTTTATTGTTCGCCCCCCCCCCACCCCACCAACAAAAAAAAAAAACTAAGAATTTTATTGTCTTTCTTTTAAAAGATTTGGTTATTTTCCATTTACTCGTAGTAGTGCCATCTAATTTATAGAGTATAAATGGTTCCTCGATGCTTGCTTGGGCATTAAAAATTCTTGAGCTATGCTCGTTGCCCAAGTCATTAGCATTTTATTCTGTCACTTTTGAAAATAAAGTTTTAATTTTGCCGTTCGTTCAGATTACAATCCCGTCTAGTTTCTCCCATAATCTTCTACTTCTATCCTAGGCATTTTTCATTGTAATGCTTCTTAATTTGTGGTTTCGTTTGTTCTAATGTTTATTTCCTTGAAAAGAGCTCTGATGGAGATATCATAGACTGTGTCCATATCTCTCATCAACCAGCCTTTGATCATCCTTTACTCAAAAACCACACAATCCAGGTGTGCTATCTTGCACTCTTCAATTTCTCTTTCTTTCAAATTCTTCCTATTTGACTTTATGTTTCTCTTTGTGCACTTTGTCTCCACCTTGTGCAAAATCTTCAGATGAGGCCAAGTTTCTACCCATCGGGCCTGTACGATGAGAACAAGGTGGCGTCAAAGATGGAACCTAGCTCTGTACCTCAGCTTTGGCATCAAAATGGGAGATGTCCAGAGGACACCATCCCTATTAGGAGGACCAAGAAGGATCATGTGGTGAGGGCTACCTCTGCCGAAAGATATGGAAAGAAGGGGCACAAGACGATCCCAAATCCCACTTCTGCACTTCCTAATGGGATGACGGTGGATATGAGGTATATAGTTCTGAAAATATATGAAAAGGAGTAGCTTTGGAATAAAGTATCTCTTGCCTTGCGGTTTCTTTCACCTGCTCCTTGGCCTTTCTCATCTGTGCTTGTTGATGGATGTTCTTGGGTAGCATGCGCTTCTTTATGTCACGGGAGATAAGTACTATGGAGCAAAGGGAACCATAAATGTGTGGAACCCGAAGATCCAAGAGCAGGGTGAGTACAGTTCATCTCAGCTCTGGGTTCTTGGAGGTCCTCCAGAATCACTCAATACCATCGAAGCTGGTTGGCATGTATGTGATTGCTTCAATTTCAAATATTTAAATTAGCTTTAGTTTTGTGAAATTCTGAAAGTCCTCTCTTCATGCATTAATTAACTTCAGCTGGTTACTCTTTGGTGTGGAAAAAAAAAGGTTAATCCAGGTGTGTATGGAGATAATAGAACAAGACTATTTACTTTCTGGACTGTAAGTTAACATTCCTTCAGTTTCCCTTGTTCTCTGCGTTGTTTCTCCTAGTTTCTATGCTTTTTTTTTTTTGCTTTTTTTGGTAGGAGTTTTTCTATTCTTTTCTGGCTAAGTATATGAAAGAGGAGGTGCCACAGAAATTCCTAATTTCGGTAGATGACAAAAGGCAAAATTTTAAAAATTGGGTGGCTTCTAATATTTTGCCGTAAAATTTTAGGCTGATAATTATGGATCAAAAGGCTGCTACAACCTACTTTGTTCTGGGTTCGTTCAAGTCAACAAGGAAATAGCTTTGGGTGCTACCATCCACCCAATTTCCAACTATGATGGACCCCAGTATGAAATCACTATACTTATCTGGCAGGTAAAACAAAGATTCATACGATTTTTTTATTTCTCATCCTAACTCGCAGACTCTTGGCGTAGCAAAACTACAATAGTAATATCTAATAATTTTTCATTTTTGATCTGTAAATAGTAAAAACCAATATTCATATGGCCTTCATTTTTTGAGCAGGATCCAAATTCGGCGAATTGGTGGTTGCAGTATGGGAATCGATCTGAATTGGGCTACTGGCCTTCATCCTTATTCCCCCATTTACGTGACAGTGCCTCAGAGATACAATGGGAGGGGAGATTCTGAACTTAAATGCAAGTGGTCAACACACCTCCACAGAGATGGGCAGTGGGCATTTCGCAGGAGAGAAGTTTCGCTGGGCGAGCTTCTTCAAGAACATTCGAATAGTTGATCACTCCAATGAATATCAAACTCCTCAAGGCGATCAGATAGTGATGACGCGAATCTTGTGCTATGATCTGGAGTGGGACGGCGGTGATAGTTTCTACTACGGGGGCCCTGGTATAAATCAAGAATGTCCATAGAAGTTATTAGTTCTTTGTATCTCCTTCTTGTTGGGAGAAAACAATTATGGAAGAATAAAATTGTGAACAAGCGATGCACAACGAGAGTAAATATTTTCTTTATACAATCAAGTAAACTATCAAAATCATCAAGCACTAACAATCAAGACACCCAATCAATAATCAAGCACTAACGAGAGAGAGAGAGAGAGAAGTTTGATATGGGAAAGCCCCAACATGGAGGATGATAACCACTGGATCTGGTTCGGGCAAGACTCCCACTAGTTTGAAAATAATGGAATGACAGAGTATTTTTTCTAAAGCAGATCACCACATATCAATATCGTCGCATATGGGTGAAATTTCAATAAAGTAACAAGAAAATCTCATCAAGCGGGTATGCTAAATCCAATTTAACAAGAGGCGAAATCAATGAGCCAAACTATGAAGGTTGAAGAAAATTAGCTAGGTTTCACCACCTAAAACTTGAGTTAAATCAGAATTAAATAATTATCATTCAATCTTCCTACAAATTCTTTGACCGAAGAGGATTATTAAACTCAATATCGACTACTTTAGCCACTATGGATTAGAATAGATAAGGTCTAGGAGTGAGATCGCATCGAGAAGCATATATGTCAAACTTTCAAAGGTTATAACTTAACCATGTGATGCTCGACTGAGATGATCTTCTTTTTTTCTTAAATGGATAGCTTTTTAGAATGGGTGATCAAGCCTAATTTTATCATTTGCTATTCAAAATGAGTTGATGGAATTGAACATTTCCTTTTCGGGTAGATTTTGATTGGACGTGCGTATCTGCAAATCTTGGAAATTTATGTGGATAAACTGAAAGTAAAGTCAATATAAAAGTAGAGATCTATCTATTATAGAATTCTAGCTTTTTTAGTTTATTTCAATTAGTCATGTATAAATTTTGGAATTGAGTATTGTTTGAACTAGAAAAGTAACTCAACTTGGATTGTGTGAGAGCAAATCTAACTTGTATAAATAGAGGCTACATATCTCATTCAAGGGGTTTTACCAAGTCCACTAACTTTCTAGACATTTCAAGCTTTCCCTGGATAATGATTTGTAATCATATTTGACACATTCTTACTTGTGTGAATTTTCTCAAGATATGACATCTTGATCTCCAAAGCTTCCTGAAGTCAATAATGCTGCACTTCGATATGCTTGGACTAAAACCAAAAGGTTAGATTCTTGCTAAGATGAATAGCACTTTTACTATTATAACAAGCCATATATTCTACTTGCTTCAAGCTTAATTCTTATAGGAAATTTCTCCATAATATTTCTTTACTGCAATATCATAATGAATTAAACCACCAGCTTATCCACTTTGAAATGTGACTTGTCTTAAATTTTAAAATCAAGTTTGAGTGGTTGTTTTAAATTTGTAGTAAGCTTGGTATCATCATGATGGATGGCTATTTTGGAGTTTGTGAGTTTTTCAGGAAGAAAAGGCTTTCTACATTTTTAGATTGATAAATTTTATGATGAAAATATAATGATCATAGTCAAAATATCATCAAATTGAATAAAACCTCTTATACTCTTAGGATATTTTCAAGAAGAAAGCTAAACCTCTTATACTCTTAGGATATTTCAAGAAGAAAGCTAACCACAAATTAATGCATGTGGTGAAATTGTAGTGCACATATTTTGCTTTATGTAGATTCCCAATTTTATGTACCATAATAAAATGCAATGATAAGTTTTATATCCTCTATCTGCAATGATGCCATGTTAGCATCTATATACCCATCTAACATGGATTTACCATCACCAAAATATAAATCCTAAAAATATCTTTGAGACACCCGAGGACCCATTTCATAGCTTACTTGCAAGGGACAGGTCCCTTACCTGGCCCTAGAACTTGTGCTGACCCAGAAAGGAGCCATAAGAATTTTAAAGCAAAAATGGAAAAAGGAAAAAAATGAAACAAAGGTGAGGACTCCCGATGGGATTCTACTTTGTTTCCTCAATTCTATCAAAATATGGAGATTGAAGGACCATCAGACTTCGACAACCCATCTATAAAAGCCCCCATCCTCCCCATCCTACTCCTATTCTCTGATCAATCGTCGGTGAGACCTATTTGATTTCTTGTGGCTTCTATCGAGTGTCCGATGGTAAGTCTCCATGGATTGCTTATTGAAGATGAGTTAAGGACTTTTAAATTCTATTTTCCTCATTTTCTTAATCCCAAGTCCATCGTTGCCAACCTAGATAGGTTGGTGAATCACCAAATTTTTGGTGGAAAAGGGCCACGATCTCCTATCTTCGCTTTCTTTTCTACTATCAAACTGGGCGTCGTCACCCAATGTGGCCATGAGCGGGTCGCCATGGGTTATTGCCTTGGTCACTGTCATTAAGGGATTGCTGCTATGGATCACTATATGGTAGGTCGCCAGCCTTATCCTTTGGGAAGGAGATAAGAACTTTTTCTATTTCAAGGGAGAAGAGAGTATCTCTCTTCTCTCTCTTTTCCTCTCTTGCTCTTTGCCTTCTTTATTCTTTCTCTCTCTATAATTTTGTAGATTAGTTGTGGGTCCAGAGATGTCTTGTGAATTTGGATCGACCTTAAGAGGGTATCCAAACTAACCTAGTGTGATCAAGGGTTCCAAACTAGCAACGTGCAACAATTTTTTTCATCTTAGACTTTGGAAATTTACAATTGATCTGATGATGAGGTTTAGCTTTGTAGGTGAACAATTATCTGGCAAGATGGTATTGAGCCAAATACTTTATTTTCAAGTTTGTAGACCAAGGAGCACTACAACAAAAATAGTCTATAGTGATAGAATTTTAGTAATACTCAAAAAAAGTGTTAGTATAAACACTCCTTAGTGATGATTTTAAAATATCATAAAAATATATAATATTATAGCATCTTGTCAAAAGTGTTATTAAAAGTTATTATATAGCGATGATATGTTATAGCTACTATGAAAATTATATTCTATTATAATAATTTATAAATTATAATATAATGTCTATAATATTATGATGATTATTTATATATATTATTAAAATCTGTAATGTTACGATAGTATTATGTAAGAACAATAGATAAGAAATCTAAGGATTAGGCAGAAAATAATTTATATCAAAGATATAAGGACAATATAGAAAATATAATTTATATTTAAAATATATGAAATATTTGTGAATTATTACATAAAATGAATGATACAAATTTTTAAATATTACATATTAATATTATTATTTTTACTTACTATATAAATAAGAAGAATTATGAATTATCTACTTTTAAAGAACTTTAGAAAAGAATATTCATGATTATAGAAATATGTTGAAATTATTTATATTTTAAAAATATTTTAAATATTAAGATTTTCTAAATATTATAAAGAATAAAATGAAGTAATTTATTTTTATTTTTAAAAAGAAGAGGATTGATTTTTTATGCAAATAATTAATTATTAAATTAAATATCATAATATATATGAAATAAGTATACTTTACAATGTGAATAAGTTTTTAATAAGTATAATAAATCATAGCTTTATATTAGAAGTTAATATTATCATGGTGGCTATGTATTAGGTAACTATCTAATAGGTCTTAGACTTGATTCCACATATAGGTGATTAATTAAAATTGTATGTTCGATTAAATACAAGGATATGAACATGAGTTAAATAGGATAAGATGATAATATTTGATTATAAAATATGTAATATAAATTTATAATTAAAAGATGATTATAAATGTAGTATTATTTTTAAAAATATTGATTTTGATATATCTATAGCATTAGTTACAATCACTACAATAAGTTGTACTAATGGTTACAAATCATTGCTGTAGGATGGCTTAAAATTATTAGCATAGACTTTTTTATATCAGCACTCATCAAAATTATGGTAATAATTTTTAGTGATGCCATCTATTGCTAAGGTTTATCAACTATTAGTATAAATTTTGTCAATAATTTTCTATACTTTTTTCATGATTTTGACCACTACTATAAATCTTTTTCTATTGTAGTGAGTAGATCGATATTTGTCATGCTTGAGCCAATCATTAGAGGTAATGATCCTTCAACATAATCATCTATATGATCACAAAAAATTTATGTACATATGTACTTACTTGATTATATATATTTTATATGTATTATAAGTTGATGAATTGATGTTGCATGGATTTGTTGGGAATTATGTCCTAAAATCAATCGTATGATGATTGAGTTTATCTTCATATATGAATTATTATTTATTGAATAAAATTATTCTAATATTTTCATCACAAATAACATCTTTTTGAACTTTTGTACTGTGATGAAGTCCTTAGAACTATGCTGGTGTATGATAAAGAGATAATTTATCATATAGTTCTTAAACATGTTCGCGATTAAATGATACGTCATTACGGGATGATAACGTTTATCGAGTGGAGGTCATTGTCTACCATATGAGTTGGTTGTCCTCTTAATCAAAGAGTGTGGTGATACTGGTATGGCATACAGGTGAGATGTGTGGGTATATCATCACTGAACAAATGACTCACCTATTGAGCGTTCTACTGTCAAGAGCTGCTCGTGAAACATATGAGTATAAGTGTCCTTCAGATCTGAGATCATCATAGTGACTTACAAGTAACTTACTGTGCTTTGATGTCGGACTATCTGGATTTCTAATGCAGTGACGGAAGGCTATTGGGTATAGTCAAGTACTTGCGAAGTTTGTATGTGGATCAAGATGGGATTGATCCCTCTGAATTATTAGAGTTGATGTATCATTGTATTTAATTTAGCAAAATCTTAGCCAGGATAACTCATGAGATGAATTTAAAAGTTAAATAAAATACGGATGAAGTAATCTCGATTGATAGTTAACCTGAGACAATCCTAGAGCATCCAGGGTCAAAAGAATGAATTACGCGGTAACCATATATATGGGTTCTAAATATTTTTTACGATAATTTGATCTATCTGAATGTGGAAATCATTGCTAGATGGTATCTTGATTAGTGCAGAAATTGATTTTTGTACTACCGACTTAGTGTTTGAACTTATAGAGTCATGCACACAAGTCAAACAAAATATGAAAAAATTAGTCTATATTTATATATTCAATTTGGAAATAGTAAACTTGATTGAATATATAAGTTAACTTAATTAAGAATTAACTTATGCATCAAATGAGATTGAAGAGTTGACTATGTCTAGTAGCACTACACATGAGGTTCAGGTCCGATCCCAGGGATGAATAGTTTCTGATCTATGATTCATAAAGCATGAGAGATTGGATTTAAGTACTAATAAATTTTAGATTAGATCTGAATTAATTTATATTTATTGGGTCAAAATCTAAGTTAGATTTGGTACAAAAGTTCTAAAGAGTTTGAGATTGATAGCCTTTCGAATTATTTCGAACCAGCTTCGAATTGGATTCGAATCAGATCCGTTTTGATGAGATATGAGTATTTTCACTTGCACTAAGATTTTTCTCTCATGTGGGATGACCAAAACCTAGTTTGTGCTCATTTGGGGTGTCCCAAGTGGGTATGAAAGTGGATGCAAAGTGGATATCATAAGTGATGGCAATTCTATCTTATATAGAAATCTTTTTTTATGAGTATCGAATCAATTCAAATCAAATTTGAGTTAGGAGTCCTACTCTCATTGGGTAATAGGAATCATCTATAAATAGAGAGGGTCTCTATCTATGGATGCATAGCAAACAAATCAGATTGAGAGAAGAGAGAAAGAGAGAGCATGAGATGTGTGAAGAGAGAGGTCCTTTATCTATTCCTATATCTCTCTCTTTATTGCTGCCTCCTCTCCTTGGGTGTGGATCTTTTTTGGGCATCCCATCTACTGGTATGAGATGTCACACCAGTACATCTCCTTCCTCATTTGGTGGGCTTGCGAAGGCAATTAGATTGGAGTTCTTTCCACTTTCCTGCGGCATCTAGCGTGCATGCAAAGTAGAAGGTCTACACATCTAGACCTCCGTGAAGGTTTAATCCAGATAAATTGAGATTTGATCTCTGATTTTACTACAAATCAGGTAAAGATTTGATCTTTAATCATGTAGAAGAATAGAAAAAATTTTTAGATGCTATCTAAGGCTTCCGGAGGGAAACTATTTCCTTCTCTTCAATTGATTTTAGAACATGTCTGAAATATATACATATAAAATAAATTTTTAAATTAATTATATAATATATAATTAAGATTTTTTGTAAGATATTAAATCTCATTTAAATATATTTATATAAAATTTTGGTCTAATTTTGATTGAATTAGAGGTGCCTGATTAATGATTGATTAAGGTTATTATAAGTTTGTTATAATAGAATTCTACTGTTGCTGAATTCTTGATGGAATAATATTGTAAATAAAAATTTATTTTAAATTTATTTTAATATAATTTTAATATTATTATTTCTCTTATGAAGTAAAATTTATTTCAGATTTAAATTGAATCTATTTTAATAGATATTTAGATCTGAATCCTATCATAATTCAGCACTACGTGAAAATAAATTTTATAAAAAATTTATTTCTTATGCATTCATATTTGTATATAATTAATTTTTATATGATATCAAATCTGAATTTAATATTTTATAATCAGTATAAGATATATTTCAGATCTGATATGATATATATAATACATCAAATCTAATTGAATTAGATGAAAGTATAATTGATAAGATCAAAGATATGTTCATGATATAAAATTATTTATTAATAATTGTATGTTGATGTAATTATATATGAAATTAGATTTCAAATCTTAGTAGCATAGTACTCAGATTGATGAGATCACCAGACCATCCAATTATAGGAGATTGAAGAGATTAATCTCTCTTTTGCCTATTTGATGGGTTCTCTTATGATGTGTAGGGGTGTCGTTGTGATTTAGTTTCATGAAGAAGAAAAATGAATAAATTTTTATATATTATTTTGATCATAAATATATTTAGATTAGATCTAAAGTGATTTATGATTTATTACAATAGGATAAAATTTAGATATAAAATTATTTTAGATTTAAATTGTATGTTACATATGATGTAATCGGTATTGATCTAAAAGTTATCTTGATGTATGAGATGTATGTATAAAGTTTATATCATATCTATGCATGTTTAATTGTTTAACATATTACGAAAATTAGTTTTCATAGATTGAAACATATGGTATGCTTTACTTGAAATCCTTATAGAATAGTTTTACAAACTGAAGTACATGTTTCACATACTTAATTATGAATTAAGTTTGAATAATCTAAATTTGAGAATGGAAGGTCATTAAGATACCACATAAATCGATGGACAAAAGGTTAGCATAAATCAGATTCTTCTAATGGGTTAGACTTAGGATTAGAAACACATATGGACCATATAGAGAAATTGATTAAATCTAATCAAGTGTTGAATTAAATCAGGTCAGTATTTTCTAAATCAATCTCAATAGTTGTAGTTTGATCAAGTCCATGTATTTGATCCTAATAAATAGATCATGATCATGGCTCCTTGGTTGAGCCCGAACCTTCTGGTATGCTAAATCAAAACTAATTAACCAGTTGGTGTCTAAGATAAGTTTGGCAGATTCGATCAAGTAATTTTAATTGAGAGCTATTCATTTAGATGCATCTACGGCGAGTTAAGGGCATATCCCTCCCACTGATTTCACTTATCTGGCCAACGTGATAGATTATATTTTGATTAAGTCACTAGTTGATTCATGCAGACCTATGCCACTAAGGTGAATCAGTATAACTGATTTAGGTATCTTTAGACTAGCTTGTGCCTAATCTTTTACATAACTTGGTGAAGTTAGCGGAAAGATTTGTAGCTTGCAGGTCGACTTCTTCTCTTATTCTCAGATCAATAAAATTAAATTCTCTAAATTATTAGGTCCATAAAGTTATAAAGTTATGGGATAACTTGGTCATTGCCTCTCATTAAGGTGCGTGATAATGAGTCCAAT
>KE506835.1:82437-95516 GCA_000441515.1 Elaeis oleifera
TGTGAAGAGGAGAGAGAGAGGGCCATAGGGGGCATGGAGAGGTGGAGGGGTTTCAGGCTTTTGCTGGGTATGGAGCAGATTCTTCTAACCCTAGGCGCAGACAGGGTTTAAATAGACCCTGCTGCGCCATGCAGTGCCACATCATTCGACCAATCAAAAATTTAATTAATTCTAAAAAATTTTATTGGTGGAGTGATGTCATCTGATTATATCAGATAAAAATCTCCACAATCTCTCCTACTGTTGGCACCAACACTGGATAAACACAGTGAGATTGGCGCCCAACAGTTTGAGTCGATCAAGGCATCAGAGTCCTCATCTCATGGGACTCTATCCTTATCCAATTGGGGTGCACGCCCAATCTGAATATGGCAACCACTTTGAGGCCTAATTTAGCAGGTGAACACTCAACTAAAACTCTCCAATGACCTCTTGCCAAGTGGCCTTCAGTTCAAGATCCATGGGTCAACGTTTGACCGATGTTTTAAAATAGAAATGGCAGGTGACAGGAATTGACAGGTGTTTGTCTTAAATTCATCTCATGAATTAAGATAAGACTTTTTTGAGCTAGACTGGCTCCAGTCAGACTGAGAAAAATCTTCTCAAGATTCTCTGGGTGAGTCAAATCACATTTGGCTCAGTCGAGATAGAAAAGATTACACGAGGAGAAAGTTAGGCTCAATCATGTGCTAGCACAATTTTTTTGAACCTAATTGGATCTGATCCAAATCAATTGAACTGGACTAGCTTAATTGATGACATCCAGACCCTAACTTTTGTTTGTGTGACCCAGTTAGATTCATTTTTGTATGGTAATGAGATATGTCATGATCTCATCATCGACATCATTAAAACTCCTTTAGATGGACCAGAACTCTTCTGATTCAGACAATTAAAATGATCTATCATCAAGATCATTCTAATTGCTTTCAAAATCCACCAGTGACACCTAACAGTATATGGTGGCAATCCATCAGAATAAAGATGAACCTCTTAGTGCAGCTACCTGTGTGATTGAGTTCCTCTATTATGAGTTCCGACTGAATTAGGGTTAAGGTGAATTCGTCAAACCCAACATCAGTCATATGAATCAATCGATCGATCCGAGTTCGATGTGAAATCCCAATGGAAAACTTTTTTCATTATTTCACTCTGCCATGGCCATGGGCTTAAGGACTCGATCTTTCAATCATCATAGGACTACTCCTCTCATCTACCGAGGTTGATGGATCCCATCTTGGTGTATTCTGTTTCCTACAATGAATATGCTATAGCCAATATACACCTCAGGGTTTCGAATGGCTAGGAGATCGAGTTATGATGTTGTCAAACTACAAAACACTCAAGGTGAACTGTCGATGCACCTCAGGTCAAAGAACTTGACACACAGCTGCAGCATCGAGCTAGTCATCGACGAGAAGGTAGATTTCTTTGTGACTGCTCGAGGTGGTCACGCTCAGTACTCTCATTCTCAACGAATACCTATACTCTCACTCCGGTGTCTCCACACCGTAGACTCAAGACATATCTATCCTAAGAAAGTGATCATACACCAACCTTCCGGATCGATCACCATCCTCGTGATGATCCTATGGTCAGGAGCTGTTTATGAGTTAGTTATGTAAATTCATGCCTTAAATTTTAACTCTTAAAAATATGAATTAACAATCTTACTAACTTAAAGGATGTATCACAAACATAATGTACACAATGTGATAGTAGAATAATCCTTTATTCATTTATAGTCAAAATTATAAATTTGCCCTTAGATTTGTATAGGAATGTGTCAGCCAATCTGGCATCTAGGGCACACATCTAACAGCTGGTGCATTACATAAACCAAATGGCATTCTCTTAAAGGCAAATGTACCATAAGGATATGTAAAAGTAGTTTTCTCTTGATCCTCAGGTGCTATGGCAATTTGATTATAATCAGAATAACCATCTAGAAAATAATAAAAATCATGCCCAGCTAATCTCTCTAACATCTAATCTATGAATGGGAGAGGATAGTGATCTTTCGTAGTTGCATCATTTAATTTTTATAATCCATGCATACTCTCCACCCAGTCACAATCTTAGTAGAAATCAATTTATTATTATCATTCTGAACTACAGTGATCCCATCCCTCTTAGGAACTACTTGAACAGGACTCACCCAAGAACTATCAGAGATAGGATAGATAATATCTGTATCAGTAGCTTGATTACCTCCTTTTTGATCACTTCTTACATCTTTGGGTTGAGTCTCCTTTGGGACTGGACCATAGGCTCATAGTTGTCCTCCATGAGAATTTTGTGCATACAAATTGAGAGGCTAATTCTTTTAATGTCTGCTATGGTCCATACAAATGCCCTCTTGTATTTCTTTAATACTCTCAATAGCTTCTCTTCCATCAAGCCTATCAAAGAAGAAAAATAATAATAGGTAAGTATGAAGAACCTTCTAAGAAAATATATTTTAAATGAGAAAGAAGAGATTTAAGTTCAAGAGTAGGTAGCTCTTCAATTGATGGCTTTGGAAGAAGAGTAGATGGTCTTTCTAACTCTTCAAAATGTGGTCTGTATGCTCATGGAATGTGTGACCTGGCCTCCAACAATCGTATACACTCCACTTGCCTTCCATCTTCAGCTGAATCCTCTTTTGATTGGGCAATGCAAGCCTTAATAGGGTCCTCACTTGTTTGCTACAAAATACTCATGAACTACTTGATCAGTATCATCAATTCAAAAATAAGTTTGATTATCATTGGAATGTTTAATAGCCTTAAAACATTAAAGGTAACTTGTTCATCTTGGACTCTAAAATCAATTTCCCTTATTGAACATCAATTAAATCTCCTCCAGTAGCTAAAAAGGGTCTTCCTAAGATAAGGGGTACCTCAATATCTTTTTGAATAATGAATCAACAGGAAAATAAACTTGTTACCTTTACCAGGACGTCCTCCATTATACCTCTTGGATACTTGATAGATCTGTCAGCTAGCTGAAGAGTGATAGTGGTTGGCTGTGGATCTCCTAATCCCAGCTTCCTAAAAATATAAAAAGGTATGGGATTAATATTTGCTCCTAAATCATATAAAACTTTATCAAAATTATAATCATCAATAATACAAGAGATAGTGAAACTCCCTGGATCCTTTAATTTCTGTGGTAATTTATTTTGAAGTATTGCGAAGCATTCTTCATTTAAATTCACTATCACATGCTCCTTTAATTCTTTTTATTGGCTAGAATTCTTTAAAAACTTAGCATACCTGGATATTTGAGTGATAGAATTCACAAAAGAATATTAATATGTAAGTTCTTTAAGATATTGAAAAAGTTAGAGAACTACTTATCTGGATGCTGTATCTATCCCTCAGAGAATGGTAGTGGCGGCTTATAGGGCTTCATATTTGGATCAGTAATTTTATACCTAAGGACCACCCATCTACTGGTTGTTTAGGAGATTGACGGACTTGAGTTGGCTAATTTTTGCTGTTGGTCGGCTCCTTGTTATTTGTTTCCTCTTTGATCTCTTCTTCTGATGTGGCTCCTCCAGCTCTTTACCACTTCTTAACGTGATTGCATTGAGTTGCTCTCTTGGATTGGTCTTGATGGTGCTGGGCAAGGATCCTTGTGGTCTCTCGGAGATCATCTTGGCCATTTGACCTACTTGCATCTCTAAGTTTCGAATTGCTACTGCCTGATCCTCCTTGAGCTTGATCTCCAAATTTTGAATGGTGGCTTCTTGTTTCTGTGTGAGCTTAGTTTCCAAGTTTTGAATGACTGCTTCTTGATTTTACATAAATTTGATCATCAGCTCCTCCATGTCAGGCTTCTTCTCAGATGCTTGGAATCCCGAGGGTGGTTGCTGGGATGCATTTTTATTACTCCACGAAAAGTTTGGATGCTGCCTCCACCCTTGATTGTAGGTGTTGGAGTAAGGATTGTTCTGCTATGATCTGAAAAAAGTACTAAGATAGTTAGCTATATCCGAAGCTTTAGCAAAAAATTTACCTATCTGGCAGTCGCTTGTATCATGTCATCCTCCACATAGCTCACAAGTAATGCTCTGCACATGCAAAGCTGCTCCCTTCATGTTGTTGAATTCAACCCAAAGAGCTGTAATCTCAGCTGATAAAGCTAGGATGTTGTCCACTGCATGCATAGGTGCTGGTCTTTTTGGTATCATCCTGTCTGTTTGCCATTGATAACTATTTGATGTCATCTTGTTAATTAGATCAAAGGCTTCTTCCTTAGTTTTTCGATTAATGGTACCTCCTACAGTTGCATCAATCATAAAATGATTAGTAGGAGATAAACCATTATAAAAGTTTATACTTGAAGACAAACGGCTAATTGATGATGTGGACATCTCTTTAGTAGCTTCTTAAAATGCTCCCAAGCCTCATGCAGTGACTCCATCTCCATCTGCATAAAAGAAGTGACATCATTACGCATCTTTGCAGTCTTGAAAGGTGGAAAGTACATAGCCAAAATTTTGAGCTAGAGTATCCCATGTGGTGATGAACTTGCAGAAAAAGAATGAAGTCAACTTTTAGCCTTATCATGTAAAGAAAAGGAATAATCTCAATCTAATAGCATCATCCGACACCCCATTAATTTAAAGTATCACAGGGTTTAAGAACTTTAAATATAGGCATTCGGATCATCCTGAACATGTTCACTAAATTGGATAGTCATCTGAATCATTTAGATCATCACTGGCTTTATCTCGAAGTTGTTTGCTCGCACAAGCGGTCTCCTAATGCTCGAAGCTGTGTCGGCTACTGATAGTGTGATATAATCATTAAACGAACGATGTACTACTCGGATAGCCTCTTGTCATTCCTCAACCACCATATCTAATCCCAGATCTTCAATTGCCAAGTTTCTTTCTTGAGCACGATTTAATCTATGGATTTCCTCTTTATTTCTGGATCAAATGGCACCAAGTCACTATATGCAGCGCGTCACGTATTGAACACACACCTGCAAATAAGATAAAAATAAAAGTCAAACTTAAAAAAAAATAAATTTTAATATAAAGTAAGCATCATAATTTCAATATTATTTTAGACACAATCCTCAGCAACAGCACCAAAAACTTGATGCATGCAAATCTATCGCTATGGCAAGTGCACCAATCAATCAAATAGTATAGTATATAAGTAAAGTATCATCCTGTGAGGATTTAAAAATAAGTACTGAAAAGCACTTTTCGAAACTTTATTTAGAAAATTGATTTAGAAAGAGTATAAAAAAAATAAAGAAAAATAAATAAACAACTAAGAAATTGCAAGAGAACAAAAAAGATGTGATTGTTAGGGTTGAAATCAAGAGCAGATAAACACTAAGGCAATCAGTTCACCAACTCAATCAATACAATATTCAAGTAATCATGCAAACTAGATCAATTTTGTTTCATATGATGGTGGAGTTTTTTAGGATATTCACTATCCTTTGGTCTAGGAGTAGCAAAACTATCACTACTTATTAACTACCCTTTGGTCTAGATATAATTTAAATAAACAATGATGCATTAATTTCTATGAAACCTTCTAATTAAAACACGCTATGTCCAAAGCATACTAAAATTACTACATGCATAGGAATCTTAATCCTATTCAAACATAAGGTATATATACTAAGAAGCATTGACATAGAAGTACTTGGTCCGTATCATCTATGCCTATCAGATCAATTAGAAGATGGCCAATAATCTAAAAGCATTAAAAATAGATTTGAATACTCCTTATGAACAAATTTAAATCTAGAATTCAATCATATTAAATATTGTATCAAAAGAGTGGCTACACCTTAGCCTTAGCAAAGAATTTAGTTCATGATGAAAAGAATAAAAATAGAAATAAATAGAGATCATTGCAAACTAAAGATAATATGACTGCTTGTTGCTGAATCTGCTTCAATCCCTGCTTTTGGCATGAGGATGATTGGTAGAAGATGGCTGGTTATGAAAGAAGGAGAAAGAGAAGAGAAGAGAAGAGAAAGAGAAGCTTTTTCCTTATTTTGGTCTCTGTTCTCTCTGTTTGCTTTGTCTCAGGTCGTCCCTCTTATAAGCTATGAATTTCCACATCCTGGTAGGCCACGGAGTCTAAAATACCTCAAATTAGTATCCCAAGTGTTGTCTCAGTCAAAATAATTTTTGATTGTCAGATTGGATTTAAACACCTCAGATTTGCTTGATCTTCTCCTTATCTCAGTCGAGAATGATACCAGCCATCAGATCATGTGTGAGATCTGATTTGGATTGTTGGATGGTGCAAAATGGGTCTTCTCTGTTTAGTTCTCAGTGGCAGCAAACACCGACCATCGGATTGCATCCCCGAGTGAAGCGCAGTCATCCGATCGTGAAAACTAGTGGGCCACCACTACTGGATATGGGATAGAGGGATCTCAATCATTCGATCAAATGTTTTGCGCTTCTCAACCGTCGATCAGTGCCAAATAAGCTTCTACCTTCCGTGCACCACATAAAGATCGAGGAAACTATTCTGTGGACCATGACACAGGATCTGTGGACCGATCGGTCAGTCTATCATGCATCAAAAGCTTTAAAATGGGTTTTTTAAGTGATTTTTGCTTGATTTTGGTTTTGATTTTTGTGTGGGTTTCTCTTCTTTTATTTCTTTCCTAAAATGCAAATATGCCCATATGAGAGTGTAATTTATAATGAAATAAATCAAAAAAGAATCAAAACTTAGTAAATAAGGGTAAGAAATTATAGTATAAATATGAGCTTATCAATCACAAATATTAGAGCATATTTCGATACTAATATCTTTCAAAATTTATCAAAAATATTTTTGTTGAAGAAAAAAGCTATTAAAAGACTCCTGACATAATTGAAGATCATTTGAGTGAAGAGAATCTGAGTTTGGAGAGCATTGGCACAAGAAAATCAGCTCAATGTATTCGAGCTGACTCATTAAAAATCGAGCTAGCTCTGGTATGGTATGCCCTTTTGTTTGGCTTGGCACGCAGCCGAGCCGGCTCAAGATGGATCCGAGCTGGCTCTCTCAGGGTGATAGAGAAGGTGTTCTAGATTCTAATGTTTGAGCCAGCTCGAAACTGAAATCGAGCTAGCTCTCTTAGATCGGTAGAAAGAAGAGTTCTGAAGAATGCAAGTCGAGCTAGCTCGAAGACAGATCCGAGCTGGCTCTCTCATAAAAACAAAATGTAGATTTTTGAGAAACACAGTTTGAGCTAGCTCGAAGATAGTATCGAGCCAGCTCTCTCAGTCGAACAGAATGATTAAATTTTAAAAAATACTATTCGAGCCTACTCGAGGTCAATTCGAGCCGACTCGGGACTATCTGACTGCCTCAATGGCTACTTCTACAGATACTATTTTCATCCAGAAAAAGCTTTTAACAGCTATTTTCCATCTCCAATGATCATAAATAGCTAGAATCAAGTCCAAAATGCTCAAATCCTCACAGAAATGATAAAAGGATAAAAGAAAGCCAAGGAACATAAGAGTCATACTATTCATTTGAAAAAAAGAAATCTACATTAATTGCCATTAAGAGTGTTCATTAACTTTCAACCAGTATTCTCTTGATTCTTTGAAAGCATTAAAGAGAGAATAAAGAGCTTTGATTGCAACTATTCAAGTCCACATCCATCTGACTGCAATGACAATAAATCAGCTCAATTTGAGGAGTAAATTTGTTGTAATTCTTTCAGTCTTTTGAATTGCTGTATTTGTTCAGCTGGGCTGAAACTAAGGGACAGGTTGAATCCAGCCCTTGAATTAGATTGTGAGCCTTGGGTTAAGGCTTATAAAGGTTGTGGTTGGTGCTTCTAATTTAAAATCAACTGGATTTGTAGATAGTGAGCTCGACAAAACTATCCAATTGTAATCTTGAAGAGATTATAATGAAATTCCTAAGGAGATAGCTTGAAAAGTGGACGTAGGTACTGAGAGTGCACCAAACTACTATAAAATTCCTGTGTCTTTGTGTGTGTGGCTTCCACTTCCTCTTTTGCATACTCATTTATATCTCACAGCATCGCTTCACTAATCTTTAAATTGGTTAACTATGCACATATTTGTTTTAATTTAAAAAAAACTCAATTCACCCCCTCCTCTTGGGTTGTCCTATTGGGCAACAGCTTGTAGTCCTAATAGGTCCAAATAAATCTATGTGAATTAATTTTAAAGGTCTAGATATTGAAATAAAATTTTTAAAGAGCATCTAGTTTATTTTCCAAGTTGACATGTATTATAAATTTTATTCTTTTAAAAATTTATAGTAGATAAACCTTTTATAAGATCTCTTTTGATAAGATTTGAAATTAAATCTATGCTAGCACAACCTAATATATAATACCACAATCAACTAATCTCATTAACTTTGGCATCCATTGCAACTAGATGTTAACTATTCTTCATGGGTAAATTATCTTGATCAACCATGTAGATATTGTCATGTCTATATCCAACGAATACAATACCATTATTATTGGGACTAAAATAATGTACATTGAAGATTTAAAAGAGACTTTAAATCTTTTATCATAAAGTTGACTAATACTAAGCAAATTATATTTTAGACCATCTATTAATAATATATTTTTAATATAGATAGAACGAGTGATACAAATATTACCAATTTCAATGATATATCCTTTACAATTATTGTCAAAGTTTACCACCCTCCTTCCTTAGCTTTAGAGGTGATAAATTATACCTTATCATCCGTCATATGCCTTGAGTAACTATTAAGATATAATCTTATTTTTTTTCACTATAAGATACATCTACAAGAAAAGACTAAGTTATAATTTTAGATATTCAAGCTTTCTTAGATCTTTTAGGGTTAGTTACAATGAGTTTTTTTGGAATTCAAATCTTTTTGACCTTATTGTTAATTAATTTTTTGAAATCATATGAGTAAGCTTTATGTCCAAGCTTGCCATAACAAAACAAGTAATATTTGAAGATGTGGATGATGAAAATTTGATAAATTCTTTTTCAAAAGTTTTGGTTTCTTATGGAGGTTAAAATCAAGTTTAGCTTTATTGAAATAACTCTTTAATTGTTTAAAATCATTTATAACTTTTTATAACTACAAGTAAATTGATCAACTATAGATTTTAATTTTTCAACTTGTTTATTTAAATCTATTTTTTTAGTATAGATTCTTTTTTTTTTCCAAATAATCTTCTTTCTTTGATCAAGCATGATTAGATCTTTTAAGTTTCTTATTTTTCAAACCAAGCTTCTTAAATTTATCTAAAATATCATAAAATGCTTATTACAGTTCATCAAAGTAAAATCAAATTGGTTTCAAATATTATCTTCTCTTCTTGTGCCATAAGACATAAGTTAGCCACATCTTGTGTTTCTTCATTAGAGCTTGAGTTTTCACTATCACTCTAAGTAGCCATCATTATCTTCTGGATCTTCTTTGAGGATTTCTTGAGAAGAGAAGAACCAATTTTAAAGTACCACTACTTTTTACATTTATAGCACATGGGGTGCTCCTTTTCTTTCTCCTTCTCCTTGCTCGGTTCAACCTTAGAAAAAGATTTTCTTTTGAAATTTTGCCTTTTTTCCTTATGAACTTTCTGAATCTTCAGATGATGAGAGCTATATCTTCATCCTCTTCTCCTTCTTCTGACTCTTCACTGTCTTTCTCATCTTTTGTAATAGATTTGAGGATGATGGTCTCCTTTTATTTGCTTTATCTTTATTGTTTTGCTTCATGGTGAGCTTATGAGTCATGAGAGAGCCAAGAAGTTCTTCCAAAGATAGTGCATTGGGATCCTTGATTTCTTGAATGACTGTCACTTTGATCTCCCAAACTCTAGGAATTGACCTAAATTTTTTTGAATAAATTCATTATCAATATAAGATTTACCTAAACTTTTGCGATTATTGATAATATTTGATATTTCAATAATTGCTTCATTTTATTCTATCTTAAACAATTCATATTTATAAATAAGCATATTGAGTTTAGATTTTTTTACTTAATTGGTATCCTCATAGATAACTTCTAATCTATCCCATATTTCTTTAGTAGAGATACAAGTAGAAATCCTATTAAATTTGTTAACATCAAGTGAACAATAAACAACATTCATAGCTTTTATATTTAATTGAGCCATTTTCTTATCTAGGTCATCCCAATTCTTTGCATTTGAGAGTGATAATGCCATCTATCATGCTTGTCGGTGTCTGTAAGCTATTAATTATAATACTCTAAAGATCATAATCAAGTACTTGAATGAAAATATACAAGCATATTTTTGGATATATATAGTTTGTGCCTCTAAATAAGGGAGGTCTATTAGTCGTTTGTCCTTCGATAAGAGATACACCAATTTGGATTGCTATCTGATCTATACTCTTGATTGTTAAATTAAAAGAGCTGAGCACTAAGCACTAATACCACTTGTTGTCCAAATAGACAATTCAAGAGGGGTTGAATTAGGTTTTCAAAAATTTAAACTTACTGTGCACCATAATTAAACTAAGTAAAGTAAGACGAGTGAAAGTTAAGCAATAAACAATAATATAATGATGTAAGTAAAGAGAAGTAAAAAATAATGAGGTGCATACATACACATGCAAATATAAAGTTTTAATAGTGGTTCAGCGTAAAGATCAGTACTTATATCCACTCTCCAAGCCACCCTTAGAAATTTCATTATAATTTCTTCTTAGATTATTGCTTGATTATTTTTTGGGTTCACAATCCAAACTTAATTGATTTTCTCTATGGAAGTCAACTAAAACCATACTCTCAAGCCAATTCTAGGCTTACACAACTATCTCACTCCAATTCAAGATTTGGATACGCCTTTCCCTAAGTTTCAAACCTAATTGAAACTTGTTTACAATAGAAAATGGAGAAATATAATTGATAATCATAAAAAAAAGCTTCTAAAAGAGCAAATAAAAGTTGATGAAATTTTTAAAAATCTTGTTAAGGAAGTTTGTCAATTAATGTGCTCAAAACCATTTGAATGCCTCAAGAAAATGATGGGTGGAAGATTTAATCTCTTTCTTGAATGCTCACTAAATGCTCTTGAATTTTTCTCTATTTTCTCTTTTTCTTGGCTCTCCTATTTGTTTGGAAGTCTTAAACCTTTATATCATCCAAATGAACGTTTCAAGTCATTGAAGACCAAAAACTAGCCATTAGAGTAATTCTATATATTTTTAAAATTTTAACAAAACTAGTTGTTAGAATTGTCAGCCACAGTTGAGTTGACTTGAGACCAAGTAGGGGTCGATTCAAAGTAACTATGAGTCAGCTCGACAGAAGTAGAGGTCGATGCAAGGTCTGATCCATAGAATATGATTCTCTATTTTTTTAAGATAGTTGACTTGAGGATAGTGTTGAAAAATCCACTCTTTATATGTCTGATAGAGTTCACTCGCCAAAAGTAGGGGTTGACTCCTACACATGCCACTTCATAATTGTGTGCCAAAGTAGGCTCTTTGAAGTTTGATGTTATCTCTTATATCTTTTGTCTGATTTTTGATGATGTGGCTTCTTTTATTCTGCTTTCTTTGGCTTCATAGCTTGTCATTTAAGAAATGCTTCCTAAGAGTGATTTTAGCTTCCTAAAATATTTTCATATATGCTTTAACAACTCATTAGTACCAAAATAAATATTCAAATATTTATTTCATCAAAAAATCAATCCTTGGGTCAACATATAGTTTAAATAAATTTAAAGTTTATCGAAACTATTACTAAAATAATTCTCAATTTAATAAAAGCCTCTTTACAGAAGGATTCTTAATAACATTCTAAGGCAAACTACAATCTCTATGTTCTGGTTTTCATTAATCAGATACTAGATTATAGTATTTTAAATTTAACTAACTTTCTTAAATATTGATAAATCATTGTTATCAGAATTATTCTATTGTTTTTATTATTTTGTACAATAGAGTTCAACTACTAGCATTATTTTTTTCAGATTTTTGATTTCTGTTCTGAAAATAGAGATTCTTAATAGACTTTACATTCTATTTGTAGCTCTATTTAAACCCTCCTAAATCAAATTTCATGTAATCCTATATTGTACATCATGGATGTTGAGGAAGCTTTGACCTTTAAATCCCGAAAGTTTAGTGTTCATGGGTCTTTAGATGGCTGGAACAACTTGAGGCCTAATTAATTATACTTGGCCTAATCACTGTCATTGGAAATAGGCCACCTTATGATGTTTCCTCATTCTCATGTAGATCAAGATCCTCTTCTACATCATTTGATTCTTCAGATGCTCCTAGAAATTGATAAATCACCTGAAGAAATTGAATTTGATTGTAGGTTTAAAATTCTTAGTTGTCTTTCAGATGACCTATATGAAATCTATATGAAATATAAGATCACTATGGAACTTTGTCCTAGAAGATACCTATTGTACAGACAATGAGGGGGCTATGAGATTCATCATTAGTGACTTTATCAACTTCAAGATGGTAGACAATGTCTCCATAAATGATCAAATCTATCATTTCTAAAATTTGATCCAAGAGATTCATAGAGGAGGCTCAACATTAGATGAGAATTATCAAGTTTCTTGCCTAATCGACAAGCTTCCACCTTTATGGATCAATTTTGGACGTGACCTTAGAAGAATCCAAGGCAACCTTATCCTTAGATCAGTGATCTAGTGATTAGAATAGCAGAACAATATCAAATTAGACAGTTGAAGAAAATCAGATGAAAGCCAAAGTAAACCTGATCAAATCTCAAAATATAGAGCAAAACCTAAGGATCAAGGCTACCAAGATCAGAACCAAACCTTCAAACCTAAAGATTTCAAAACCAAGGGTAAAGGAAAAGAGGTAGTTTCAAAACTAGACCAAAACTAATTCTCAACTATAGGAATCAAGAAACTATTGATGGGAGGTTCTACTACATTTGTGGCTAAGACAGCTATCTTACATATTAATGTTGGTGAACGTAGGCGATTTTATGTATGTATTTCGAAATTTTTCGAAAAAATTATAATAGAAGATAACTAGATTAATCAAACTAAAATAACATGCATATGATCTAATCATTAAATCAACCTACTCTAGGATCTATGACTTGTTA
>KE506836.1:22377-35823 GCA_000441515.1 Elaeis oleifera
TCAAGGTGATTTAGTGTTTAACTGTTAACCCCTAAATTAAGTCGACCATATTGTATTTCAATCTTTCAAATCTATCTCATGGATTATCCTAGCCAAAGTTTTGCTAAATTGAAATACACTGATACATATCTCCTACCAATTCAGAGGGTCAATTCCATCTTGACTCATATACCGACTTGATAAGTATTTGACTACACCTAGTATCCTTTTATCACTAAGTTAGAAACTCAGATAGTCCAGTATTAAAGTACAGTGAGTTGCTTACAAGTCACCGTAGTGGTCTCAGATCGGAGGGACACTTATACCCATACCCTTCATAAGCTACTCTTAACAGCAGAATTCTCGACACATAGTCACGTTCGATGTGAATGTACTCCTACATTTCATCTGCATGCCATAACAGTGTCTCCACACTCCTTGGTTAAGAGAACAATCAAGTCATATGGCACACAATGACCTACACTTGATATCGCTATCATCCTAGTAATAGCGTATCATTTAGTCGCGAATAATTTTAAAGACTTAACGATAAATCCTCCTTTGTCGATTAATATATATAGTCCTAAGGATTTCATTACAACATAGGAGTTCAAAGATGATCAATTTGTAATAAAATATCAAATAATTTTATTAATAAAAATTCATGTACAGTTTACAAGATGAGCACAATCGTTTAACGATTGGCTTTGGGACACATTTTCCAACAAAGTCAACTCTCTCAAATAGATGGAGAGTTGAATTTTTAGTATTGGTCTTGAGTTGACCCCTACTTAATCTTGAGTCAACTCTTTTAGGAAGATAGAGAGTTATATCTTTCAGATCAAATTTCGAGTCGATCCTTACTTCTGCCAATCCAACTCGTAGTTATCTCAAGTCGAGTCGACTCAATTATGGCTGACTACTCTAATGGCTAGTTTTATAGAAATTTTATAAGTATATAATATATCTAATGGCTAGCTTTTGGTCCCCATTCAAGTACATTTAGTGAACATTTAAGAAAGAATTACAAGTCTTCAACAACCAAATTTTTGAAGCATTCAAGTAGTTTTTAAAAGAAGAGTGCATTGATTGTCAACCTTCCTTGATATGATTTTCAAGGGCTTCATAGATTTTTTTTATTTGCTCTTTTTAGGAGCCTTTTGTTGTTTCATATATTGTATTCTTATTCTTTGTTGTAAATAAGTTTCAATTAGGATTGAAACTTGAGGATAATTCTTTTGTAACAAATTTCAATTAGAATTGAAATTTGAGGAAAGATCTATCCAAGTCTTAAGTTAGAGTGAGATTGTTTTGTAAGCCTAAGATTGACTTAAGAGTATAGATTTGGTTGATTTCATTAAGAAAATCCACTGAATTTTGATTGTAAGTCCAAAAAATAATCAAGTTATAATCTTGAGAGATTATAGTAAAATTTCAAGGATAATTTGGAGAGTGGATATAGATACTATTTTTAGTGCCAAACCACTATAAAAATTTTTGTATTTACTTGTGCCTTATTATTTCTTTTCATTACTTATTGTTTGTATCTTCATACTATTGTATTTAGCATAGCTCTCATCTAGATTGCCTCACTTAATTAGGTTAATTATCATGTACAATAAATTTTTAATTTTGAAAACCTAATTCATTCCTGGCCCCTTGGGTTGTCTATCTAGGCAACACCAAATATAAATTTATTATCAATCCAAAAATTTTGGATTTTTAAGGTTAAATTAGGTTTTATCCTATGCATGTCACTTAAAATGAGATCTAGTGCCATCATCCCATGAATGATAATGTTTTAAATAATATTTCTCTATAATTTCTACTTGTAATCCTTACATAGAAAGACTTATTGGAGTTTATAGAGATGATTTTTTTAATTCTTTACATGAATGCATCATGACTTGAGCAACATAATCAGGAGAGGGTGCCAGAGCAAATAGGTAAGACCACTGCACCTAATTAAGGAGATCCCTCGAACCTCAGCCAAATGACCAATGGGGGATGAAAAGATGATGCAACACAAGATACAGCCAACTACCATTATGACCATTTAGATCATACCAAGCATCAAAGGAGCTAGTAGATTCATATATTAAATTGCAGTAAGCAAAAATTTGATTTATTCCCATCTCATAAGTGAAAGTATAAGCCAACAGAATTTAAAGATTTTTGATAAACTTTCTTATTAATTTTTATTAGGGACAATATCAAATTTTAGTCATATTTCTATATTTGTAATAGAATAATTCTAGTACATATTTCTATTATTAAATTTATTTTGAGTATGATTCTACATCAAGTTTAATGCCTGATTAGGGTTAGAAAATCATGTTGTATAAATTTACATGTAATACATTGTACTGGACAGCCTTAGAGATATTAATAAATTCTTTTTGAGACAATTTCTTTTTCTCAATGAAGAATTCTTCAATTTATTTTTTTTCTATTTGTGTTTTGATCTTTGAAGCATAACCTTGTTGATCAACTTGCCTCTTCTTTTCCTATTGTGTCAAAAGAGGTAGGCAACGGAGCAAGGAGAAAAGTAGATGAGTAAATAGAGAATAAGAGAGAATACAAGAAGAGATGGGGAACAGAGAAAGATATGATTAGACTAGCAATAATATTAATTGAATCAAAAAAAATTTGGGGATGAAAAATAGGATAAACCAATTCCATGATATCTTAGGTTGCATTTGGTTTGGGGATAGTAGAGGCCTACCTTAGTTTATCCTAGAATAGGTATCAATTGCATTGAGTTGTTTAGCAAATAAACTGAGTCAGCTTGTTTAATTAAACCTACTAGAGGGTCCCTATTATTCATTTGAGCTTAGTAAAAAGTAGGTTAATAAGGTGCTCTATTGTTGAATTCATAAGAAACAATTATTGAAACCACCCTCAATCACTTCCTCTTTTCACCCATGCTTCCTTTTCACTCTACTATCAATATACCCTTTGCCATGGTCATCTCATATCTATCTCTAATCTTAATCAATTGCATTCCTTTACTTTGCCATTAACTTTATACCAACTTCTTCCTTAATTAAAGATGGAGCTTGCTTGCTCTCTTTTGCTCTCTCCTTTCATTGTTTGTCAAAAGGATTGTGGGCTAAATAAAAGAAAGAAAGTTGAGCATAATTTCTATCACTTTCTTATTAGTCACCCACTTTAGGCTTAGGTCACAAGCACTAGAATATAGGGCTTCTTAGCCTAAAAGAAAGTGCTTTTAACCTCTTTCTTAGTATATTGCAAGTCTAATATGAACCATGCTGTTTAGTTTTTGCACAATAAATATACTAGATTGTATTATGCAAAAATAATACTATGTCTTATTTAAAGATATAATTGCATGAGTTACTTCAGTTGTAGCACCTGATACTTGAGTATTAGTTCAAGGCATTTTCTCTATCACGTCTTATCTTGAAAAAGTAAGATTACCTCGCGTTCTTAAACTAATAACCATCTTTTGGCTAACCTAACCTCCTCCATCCCTTGAGACTAATAAGTAGTAGTACAGAAATATTCACTTACTATCCATCGACTATGCCTTTTAGTTTTATCCTAGGCCTTGATTAACTCTCTATGATGAACCTTGCAGAGGAACCCTTAGGGTTTTGGGCATTGGATTTTCATTGTGAAACTCTAATTGCCACTACTATGGACTATCTATGGTGATGAGGAGATACATGATGGGTGAGTGAAGGTAAAGCCCCAAACCTAACAACCCCTTCTTCACCATGCTTCATCCCTCAATCCGTGCCTACTTTTATGGGTTTTTCCCTCTTTTGTAAATATTGGACTACAAGATCAAGAAGGAAATCTACCAAGCTAGTGTAGTATATTCTACCTACATTGGCCTTGTAGATTCTCTTCCCATTCTTGTAGTCCCAAGACCTAAAAGAATAATAAACTATAAAATTAGGCATCATTGGGAAGGAGGAAAATGGGGAAGGAGTTAGTAGGTTAAGGGCTTTGCCTTCCCTCCCTATAATAGAAGAACACATCCTTCCATAGATGTCTTTATCAATCAATGGTTCATAATAATAATAAAGGGAGCCCCATAATAATCATAAACTCTAGAAAAGATGACATGAGGAGGGGGTAAAGGAGAATAAGAGAGGCTGGGCTTTAATATAGGAAAATGATGAGGTAGAATTAATGATGAAATAATGAATGGTTGTTGATTAAGATCAAATAAATCAGAGGAGATGGCCGTGGTAGAGGGTGGGTGGGGAGAAAAGAAATAAACTAATTGATTAAGAAAGAAGTGAACAATTCATGTCATTAATTTTCAAGGTTAAAATGACCTAATTAGCCTAATTTATGTCAGGTTCAAGTCAATAGCTAGGACCATAAGGTATTGATTTAGTCTTGTCATACTTAATTTACTTGATAGGAAGTCTAAATTTTTTTCCAACAACTCAATGCATTTGAAACCTATTCTAGGATAAACTAGGGACAAACCCCTAATAGTTTCCTAATCTAAATGAAGCAAAAATTATAATTATTATGCAACTACTAATATAGAATGCTATTCCTATAAAAGAATGTTTGCAATCATTAATTCTAATATAAATAAGTCATTCAAGTTAATTTTTATTATCCCCAAAAATTCTTGCTCATTCCAAATGGAGTGTTACAAACCACTGAATCAGGTTAACCCTGTTATATCCAAACCATCGAAGATTAGTGTCTCTAGTTTAGTTTATTTGTTGTTGTATGAATCCTTGAATTGATGACATAGACTATCTCTATGGATCTACAAGATAACAAAGATGTTAGAGGACTTGCCAGCTTCACTCCAGCCCGGCCCTCCACTGCAGCCCGGCCTCCATTGCTTAAATTGAAGAGAGTTTTTATGTGGGAATGGAGGAAAAAATCAAAGAGTATTATTCAAATTACGATTTAGCGATTACTTCTCTTGCAAGGGCTTATGGCTTATTTATAGTTGTAGGGATCTTGAGTTTTCTATGAATCATATCTTAACAACTTGGAGTCATGTTGTAATAGTCTAGGATTGTACTGTAATTATCTAAAGATCTGGTATAACTATTGGAGTTATTTTGGTAATCTTCACTCTTGACATAATGGAGGGGATGTTCTACTATGCAAGATAGAGACCTCATTAGTTGAAATGAGAAAATTCAAGTCATCTTATGATGGATGCCTAGCTGAAAGAATGTCTACTCAAACTATAGGACTTCATGATGGCAACATATAGCCTCGAAGGTCAGTTGTTTCTAGTTTGCTCATCCTAATCTCTAGGTTGGTAAGAGTAATCCCAATCTAATGAGCTTAAAGCATTTAGAGTATATTTGAGTTGCCATATCAACTACTAGCTGGACCAATCTAGTCATCCCATGTCATCATGCTCATTTTTCACTACATCACCTAGCTCCCACTTTTGAGTCCGAGCCATCTTTCTTTGTTTAGGGAAGGAGGGTGAAGGAATAACTGCATCCTCTCCTTCTATGCCATTTTGAAGTGGATATTAAATTCTATTTGAGAGTTCTCTGAAGTGTGAGTGAAGTTCTACCTTCCTAAAGTGGCATTGACTATCCAAAGGTGGTGGATGCAATGTATATCTACTGATCTAGCCAAAGAGATGATCAATCAAGCTGATCTGAACTGTTCAGAGCTCTACATAAAGAATGTAAGCTTAGCAACTGTGTCGGAAGTAGAGAGCTCCTGGATATCCTCTTGAGTTCATTCTAGCAAGCTGATATATTTCACAGGGCCAATTTGCTAAGTTCTCCCAGTAGGATTTCTGACAGCCATCTAAGTTGTTATTTGGTGGTGGTTCTATAATTTTCTTTCTTTCTTCTTTCTTTGAGGAGCTAAGCTACCTTACTGATTTATTCTTTACTTGCAGGACATCAACTTCATGGATTCAATGTATTAGATGCACCCCAAGCATTAGATAAGGAATTTGAGTTAATCCTATATGAAGTTAGGGAAGGTGGCCATTATAGAGGCCACATTGAAATCTATCCAATGTAAGTTGGAGATCACAAAGGATCAAGAAGAGATGGATAGACATTGAGTTGCCATGATTGAGAAGGAGCTAAAGATCGCAAGATTCAAGCCACCAAGGCCAAGAAAAGAATCTCTAAACTTTAGAGTATAAGGTCTCAAAGTACTAACCTATGCTTGCCTCACTATGGTTGATACCCTTATAAAGGGTTCCAATAAGTTCAAGGGCCAAGTAGCAAAGCTCTTCCCTAAGGCCAATATCAGCTGCCTCAGCCTTTTTGGGGTAGCGATGGCAATGCTGGGAGCTTTAAGCACCATAGAGTAGACCTTGGTGCAAATCTTCTTCTTGTGCTTCTTGGTATTATTGCTTAGCTGATCTTACTAGAGTTGTTGATATTGTAGAATTAAAGTTTGGTTAAATATTGACCTTCTTTCAAAGTTTTATCTAGTTTCTAATTTATTTTGTAATCATATATTATAAATATTAATGAAATAGAATCACTTTTATGTATAGCTCTTCTTTCGTTCATTGCTTGAATGCTTGGCTTCTCATTTCAAGAATTTGATATCATCTCATGGATGCCAAGATTGGCTAAATTAGACTAGAGTGCTTAAAAATAAGCTCAAGCATTTAAAGTTGACTAAATAAAACTAAGTAACAAATTCAAGTTAAGACTATAATACTTTTGGAGAAAACTCTGAATGCTTGAGGTTGGATGAATACATCTGAGATGTCTTTTGAAACAAGCTGAAATAGAGCAAGGCCATAATGAAGCCATAACACCCTTTGAGGTGAAATCATAATATCTTTAAAGTCAAATTGAGATGAGGTCATAGATGAGTTAAGATAAAACTAGATACCCATAGAGATTGGTTGAAATAAGATAAAGCTATAATAACAATGCCATGGAGAGTCAGAAATGAAACTAGAAATCTTATAGAAATCACATAGAAATAGGCTAAAATAAAGCTAGAATTCTATTGAGATAGGTTGAATAAAGTCGGAGTGCTTGAGATCAGCTGAATAAAGCCAAAATGCCTTAAATAAGCTTGTAATATTTGAGATCGTCCTATAAAGACTGAGATAGTAGACTTTGATCCTCCAAGTATATCTGGCCTTGAGAGATATTTGTTGTACCTATTCCAGAATGAGATAATAGACTTTGATCCTTGAGGACTATCAAGTCTTCGATCAGTGAGATTCTTTTAGATAGCTATCATCTAGTTGAGTAGATCAGACACGCTTTCTTCCATCTATGCTGGGACTATTTATCCTTAGGTCTCAAGAGTTGGTCCCTGGGATGTCTCCTTGGTCTGGTCTAGCCAGAACTTTTCATCTTAGAAATCCCAAGGATTAGTCCTTAGGGTGTCTCCTTAGCCCAGTCTAGTTGGGACTTTTCATCATGGAGGTCCCAATGATTTGTCTCAAGGGTGTCAACTCCTTTTAGGTCATTACTGCAGGGGTTCCCACCAATCTATCCCCATCGGCCTATTGCACTTATATCTTATAGGATATCATTTTGGAGAAGAGCTAAAGCATAATTTTATTAATCATTAGTAACAAAATGTACAATATTTGATATAACAATTCCAACCATGATTTGTCCTGATAATATCAGAGCTGAATTATTTAATGCTCTTTCCATCTGGTGATCTTAGCTCTTTGAGCCTGGTTCTTCCGCTCAAGTCATTTCATTGCTGACCTTCTGAGCTAAAAAATAGATTCCTCTTATCGTAGCTACTCCATATATCAAGGCAATCACCCTAATGAGTAGCCTATTGTTATCTTATTTATTCGAGGTTTGCTCACTCCAATCAATGGTGGAGATGGCTGTGACGAATAAGGGCTTCAATTTCATCCTTTAGTTGGAGATTTCCTAATTATCATATCTATGGTTCTTATGGAACCAATAGTATCTACTCAGATCTCTCTTATTGGTAGGGATCTTCATCCTCTACGACTGATGCAGATACCCTTAGTTTCATATTTTTATCAGGATTTGAGCTCTTGAAGCATTAAGAGGAGTATACCTCTAGAACTTTTGAGTTACACTCTAAGATCGCATGGCACCTCTTTCAGCTGCATTATTACCTCAGCTTATCCTTCTCCCCATATCCTTGGCATTTTTTGCTGCTTTTCTATTACCTCTTTTTAAGAAGTTATAGCTTCCTCGGCATGGATGTATTTTCTACTCGACTTGTAGTGACAAGCTGAAGTGTGAGCCCTTCAATCTATCATTGCCATGACTACCGTAATAGAGTGATCCAACTCATATACCTCTAGTATCTCGATGTTAAACTAGCTAATATAGCTTTAGAGGAACTCATTTGTCCTCTATTTGATAGCAAATAAGTTTGTTAAAGTCTTCTTCTACCTCCTATTATTGATAAAGTAGCTGACAAATAAGTGGCTAAGCTAATTGAAGTCGAGTTTGGTTGAAGATTTGGATACTAGAGTCTGGCCACCTTCTTGAGTAGCTAGGAAGGCCCTACACATTATGGTATTAATTGTTCCTTATATTAGCCCAAGAATTTGAAACTTATGAGATGGTCTATTAGATCCATGGTACCATTGTAATACTTGAACTAGAGCATTTTGAACATTTTCAACAAGGTCTCCTTTATGATTTCTATGGTGAAGGGAGGCTCATTCATCATGTCCAAGTTCTCTTTCTTCGGTATTTCACCTTTGTAAGGCTTTGATCTTGTGATTAAGATTAGCCTTCCACTTGAAAACTTTTTCTAGTTGATATGGAAAGGAATCATTGAGATTGAAAGATGACTCAAAGGGAGAGCTAGAGTAAACACGCCTTTGGCTTGCACTTAGGTTCTTGGGGTGAGGGTGGCTACTATTTTGTGCTAGGCCATCCTAGTGGTTCGACTGATCAACTAGGGGGTTGACAGCCTGCTCTTGCAAGTTTTATATTTTTATTGTGAGAACCTATACCTACTGCATGAGCAGGTTGACTTGATCAATGCTGATGGTTCTTAAGAGTCAATGGAGGCCATTGAGGTCTCTGAAGGATAGTAAGCCATCATACTTCACATAGGTGGAAACTCTACAGTTGTTCCTCTTAAGTATTATGGCTTCTATCATCATATTCTCTCAAAGGGTGTCAATTTATTATTATCAATTTTCAGATTGATGATATGGGCTATCTATGTAGATCTACAAGACAATAAAGAGATTATCACTCATCGGATTGGCTCCGATTGGACCCTCCAATACATAAGGCAAAAGAGATTTTACGTGGGAACAAAGGGGGAATTAGAGAAACAAGTGTTACTCTAATTGTATTTCAGGAATTCCTCTTTTGCAAGGATTCATGGCTTATTTATAGCCATAAAGATCTTAAATATTTGGCAATTTGTATCTTAATTACCTAAAATTATCTTGTAACTATTTAAAACTTGCCATGTAACCATCTAAAGATTTGACGTGACCGTTAGAGGTCATCATCTTTGGGTGATGGAGGGGATGCCCTACCATGCAGGGTAGAAAAGTGACTAGTCGAGGTGAGAATACATATTCCAGTTGGCTTGGGATGGATGCTGAGCTAAGAGAATGCTCACTAGAGCTATATGGCTTCACATAGGGTGACATATTGACCTCAAAGGTTGGTTGTTTCTAGAGGTTTGCAATGGTGATCTCAATTTAATGGCCGTAAGGGATGTCTAAGATAGGACGAAGGTGATCGGATGATCTGGATGAAGATAATGAGATTACTATGTTTAGTTGCATCCCAATGATCACAATGATCCTACATAATAATGATCCTAAATCAATCTCACTTCTCAAATCACCATCCAACTTGGTAATAGAAAATCCATCCTTGAGGATGGGTATCCAAGATCACCCCAACACGGTGATCTAGGGACAAAATTTTGAAAAAATTTGCCCATTGATCCAATGGTTGAGTTACTGGCTAAATTTTATTTATTACATATGTGAGACTTCAAAAAGTGCCATTTGAGAAAGAGCCATAAAGAAAAGAGCATTCATGAGAAAATGCCTTCTATAAGAGATTTAGATTCCTATTTGGTTCCTTCCTCCTATTTTTTAGACCATAATTATTCTTGATTTCATAAGGTATTGATTACTTTAATTTTTGACTTCTTGATATTTTAATCTTTTGGCTTCTTATATTTGATTGAGTCTCTATTATTTTCTGAATATTGATGTCCATAAAGAGAATCATGTTTTATCCTGTAGATCTATCTATATATTTGAGATGCATAGATATATATATATATATATTTGTTATAGGATCTAAGATAAATTTTTTTCGATAGCTTTGTCTTAACAATCTGTCTATTCCTCAGATATTCGATCAAAATTCTTTAAGCACAAATTTCTTAGGACTATGTCTGCACATTGGATGTTCGATTCATCCTCTAAAGGAGAAACATGCTATAAGTCTATGTGGAAGAACTACTTAGAAAAATTTTTGGCTTTCATCCTTGATTTATCTTGACATATTTGCTCCCCAATTTATGAAAATACTAGCCACAAATAAATAGTTGAACCTACATTGTAGTTCATCTGCAAGTTAAAGAACAGAAAAGAGTTGAGAGCCTTTTCTTTCTCTATTCTGGGTTAATAATAGAAGCCTTTATATTTGACGAGCTAATGATAACTTTGCATTACAAAGTCATGATTTGCTTAACTACTTTATTTATTTGAATACAATCACTATAAGAATCAATATTATTTACTTACTTATATTCTTAATTCATGAGTACTAAGAATATATAAAAAATCATCCTAGCATCAAGGGAATTTTTATATTATATGGCTAGCGATCCTATATTCTTATGGTATACCAATATGTTATTATGGATGCCTGAAGATCTTTGATTTCTGGACCAAATATGTTATTGTGGATACCTGAAGATCTTCAATTACTAGACCATGGCATCCCAAACATGGTGACTTTGGATCATTGAGGATTAGATTATCTCAAGATAAGGATCACTGGTGATCTTACATGCTGATCTCTATTAGATGTATGCCCTAAAAGTCAAGTTGGCCGACACATGTAACCTTTCTAGTGGTATAATTTATAAATAATAAATTATTTCTCATTCATGTAGACTCATGTGTCCATGAATCGTCTAAAATATTAATTAGATGATGACACATATTCTTAAGTGTTGAAAATTTAGAACAAGTGTCATTGGTGATTAATTTTAAATGCTCCCGATCGATGGATCATCACAAAGATGGTGATTGATCCCATTAGATTGGTGCACGGATCACTTTCTTTGGATAAATGAGTCTCGAGTCTACAGTATGGGGATACTGGATCGAGAGTGTAAGTAATTGTTAGAGAATAATGGTACCGAACATGACTAACATGAGTAGTCACATGGATGTCTATCCACTCATCAGTGACATACTCTATGCTGTAGTGATATGAATAATCCTCAGACTTGCGTGCCTCGACTGCTCACAGTGGGATTGCTGCAGTTTGACTATACATAAATATGATTTCTAGCCATATAAGTCTTTGTAGTGGACGTTGGCAATAGTAGGTTCACTGTAGAAGTAGGGTGCATACCTAGATGGGATCTATCGATCTTGATAGATAAAGAATAGTCCTATATTATTCATAAGACTGAGTTCAAAGATCATGATCATGGCATAATGAATGATGAAAAAAGTTTCATAGGATTTCACTTATGAATTCGAGTCAATTGAATATTACATATGACAAGCGATGAGGTTTGATGAGTTATCTATGACCTCCATCTTGTCGGAACTCATGATAGAAAGACTGAATCATATGGTAACTATACCAAGAGGTTCAATATTCCATTCTACTTAATTCTCTATATATTGCTAGGTGTCACAGATGGACTGTGAGACTCATCAAGCGTCATCTTGATGATCGATGACCTTGATGGGTAGAGTTGAAATTATTCCAACCCATCAAAAAATTTTGATGATATTATGATGGAGATCACAATATATCTTACTATTAGATAGAATAGAATCTATAGGATCACATACAAAAGAGATCTTTATCTGATCAGATAGTTGATCTGTGATTGTGAATCACAAAGGGATCTGATTATCAATATGATCGATGATTCATCCAATACAAAAGTTGCAATTAAGTAACCTACTAAGAGTTAGTGAGTTGTAGGAGGATTAATTATAAATTAGATTGTTAATTGACTCAATTTGATTGAGCAATGGAGCTTGGATCAAGTCTAATTGAATTAGATTTATTTGATTGGTTTAAATTTATTAGATCAAGCCTAATTGAGTTATGAGATAACTCAATTGCAAAGAAGATTAATTTTGATTTGATCAAGACTTAGTTCAACTAATTTTTAATTAGATTAGATCAAATTAGGTAGGTTTGGATTCCTAGTTGGACTAGGATTTAACCTTTCTTTGATGTGACCTTTCTTTGATGTGACAAATCTGATTTGATTTGGATTAATAAGGCACAAAAGAGAAGTCCCAATTAGATTGGGATTCTCCCTCTTACGCCACATCAAAGCCCCACATCCCAACTAGTTTTGTGCTAATATTCCATGGGCCACTTTGATTTTTTGCGTGAAGAATTCAGCACCCAGAGCCCTTTCTCATGCCTCCCCTTCTTATGGATTGGGATGAGATCAAATTCAAAGGAGTTTAAATTGATCTGGACTCTTATGAGATAAGAGTTCTCCCTTATCCCTAACTCCTTTGGACGCCATGTTTGACAAGGATTTTTGCGTGAAGGGTTCACACTAAAATGGCCACGCCAAAAAATTTTTTGACACCTAAAAGCTTCTCTTACACACCTAGAAAATAGAAAAGGGTCTAAGAGTTGGATGCCCCAAATTTCTCTCTTAAACCCTAATCACCCACTATAAAAAAGGATCTCTTGTGTTAGATGTATGTTTTAGAAGTCAATATGCCTGACACATTGTAATAAGTCTAGGACATAATTTTATACTTAATACATTGATTTGATCAATAAAAGATAAGTCTAATTTTATTCAAGTGTGATCTATCCTTGAATCGTCCATGAAATTAATATTTCGATACATATTCTCAAAATATTGAGAATTAGAGATATATATATAATTCTTAAATACTCTCGATCATAGTATCATCATGAGGATGGTGATCGATTCGGATAGACCGACGAACAGATTACTTTTTTGAGATAGATAAGTCTCTAGTCTACAATGTAGAGACATGAAGCGACGAGTACAGATAGTTGTTAGAAATAATTAGTACTAAGCATAACCATACGAGAGATCACTTGGATTTCTACTCGATCGTCAGTGATTATCTCGATACTGTAGTTGTGTAAATAATTTTTTGATTTATGATGGTATGACTGCTCGCAGTGAGGCTGCTGGAGTTTGACTGATACATAAATATGATCTCAATGAGCCCTTGTAGTGAATGTTGGTGATAGTTGGTCCACTGTAGAAGTAGGGTGCACATCAAGATGAAATCTATCGACTTTGATAGAGAAGAGTAAT
>KE506836.1:54849-76056 GCA_000441515.1 Elaeis oleifera
AGAAAAAAATTTTGAAACATGCATGCATGCCCCGACATGAAAAATCCAACATCTTGGGCATGGTTTCTTCTGAGTTTTTAACGTGAAGAAGAGAGAAAAATGTGAGGAAAATCAGAAGGAAGGGTTCCTTCTAGGCGTGAAAAGGAAGGGGAAGAAAGTCTTCCTCATGGGGATAAGAAAAAGGAACAAGAGTCTTCCTTATGTGCATGAGATCTTATGAGATTTTCAGCATGAAAAATCATATGAGATCTAATTTTTATCGTGGAGAATTTAGAGAGAAAGGATTCTTTTTTGGAGGCATGAAAAATAAGAGAAAGAGTTCTTCTCAAGATTTCTAGTGTAGAGATCTCATATGTGGGTTCTAGAAAGAAAAGGAGAGAGTCTCCTTATTCTTCATCTTCTTTTTCTTCTCTACTCCATCTTCCTTAGAGAGTCTGAGCGATTGATGGAGATCAACAAATTAATATCAAGAGGAGTCTTCTGCAAGAAAGCTAGTACCCTAGTGAAGATGTAGGCCTCCGATCGGATTCAAGGATCTCGTGTGGATACTTGTAGAGATCGGACGCATGTGCAACTAATCGAGGACCTCGACGTATACCACGATCATCAGCTGCGAAGATCATCGACCCACATAAAGGTATGGACATCAGATCTCTGATTTTATGTTTTATTTCTTTTATATATTCATAATCATATTTTAGATCAAATCATTCATGTTTATATGTTAGATCCTATTAGGTGGTTTATAGATTTGATCTAATACATATAAGGATTAAAGTATTTAATCTGAATTTATATTTCTACTGTAAATTAAAATTTTAAATACATATATGAAACCAACCTAATCTAACAATCTCATTTAAAGTACATCTAAGTTGCCATGCCGACGGTAAGTTGGACCAATTTGGACATGCTATGTCATTGCGTTTATTTTCACCCCATCATCGATCATTTACTTCATGGATATGCTAAGACAAATATGTTATCCCACTACTTGTTACTCCTTGTTTTTCCTATCTTTTCCTCAAATTATGTGGAAGAGCAGCTCCACTTAGACCTTATGATTTCTTAATAGAGTAATCCTTCTTTCCTCAAATTACATGAAGAGCAACTCCACTTAGACCTCATGATTTCTTGATAGAGTAATTCCTTGTACACCGCATGCGGTGTAGAAAAATATACCACCCTATTTGATTAGACCACGTAGCTACTACTTTTCAATATATATTTAATATCTGTAGTTCTACTTTTTCGTTTGAAATTTTAAATGATGAAAATACTCCTTATTTTTGAAAAATTATGATATCTTGTGGCCATATTATGACATCTTATGGTCAAATTATGACTTTTTATTTATAATTTGACCACAGAATGTCATAAAGAAGGGAGGAGTATTATCATCATTTAAAAATTTCATAAATTTTTAATGACGAAAATGCCCTTCCTCTTTATGACTTCTGAAAAAATTATGATTTTTTGTGTGCAGGAAGTCATAATTTGACCATAGGGTATTATAATTTTTTCAGAACAGAAGAGATACTTTTGTCATTTAAAATTTTAAATGAAAAAACAAAACTACAAGTATTAAATGTGCTATTAAATATGCATTAAAAAGTGATGGCTATGTACTTCTAGATGGTTAGATGGTGTCATTTTTATTGCACCGCATGCGGTGCATAAAAACTCTCTTTCTTGATATCTAGTCCACCATGCATGTCAACTTTGCTGGGCTCACTTGAGCGAACTCTTTCGAGCCCTAACTTAGATGCATTCCTAATTTTATATGAAAATAATTTTATATGCCTCTATAATTTTTCTAAAATGAATAAAGAATAAATATATTGCATGGTTAAGGAGTGAACTCATCAAATATACTTCAGAAAAGAAATTTACTGATAGATCACAGCCATCTATAAAATGCATTCTTTTTCCTTTTTCTCTCCAAGTAAATCACGTATATTGTGCTAAACATGCTGCTAAGTTTGACTCCAGTTATTCATGTCTTCACCATCCTCCTCATGAAAGGTAGTAAAACTTACATAAGCAAAACCACTGTTTCTAGAAAGATTGACTAAAATACTGACAATTTAACATGACTTCGCGGTAAAATTTTATCAATCAAACTGACGATAAACGGAGAACTTATTGACAGACAGAATCCTTCCAAAAACTTCAACATACGAGTAATATCTATGCAAGTTTAATCAGGCCAGCATCTGGCAAACAAGAACAAACACTACTTTATATTTAATTTGAACCTGATTTCAGCTGGAAACTAGCCTGATGAACCATTTGTGACCGGTCCAAATCAATTACCGACCTTAGCAAGCGCTCAACATAGAACTCTAAGTGGATGGAATATAAAAGAAAGACCAAAGGTGCACACGTTCAACACCTATTCTGTTCCAAATTCGTTGGATGTGAGACGTTGTCCATTCAAATGAAAAATGAAAGTCCGATGCTTTCTCAAAAATAAATAAATAAATAAATAAAAGCATCAATTCTTGTATTTAACATATTCATCCAATAAAAAATTCGGCAGAAAATTACAAGCAGTACAACAGTAATTTGATTAAACATGAACAACTTGTGATTTTGTGAACTGGAACAATAATTGTTCATTGTGGGCAGCACATGCTTCATCGTAACAGATGATATAGATCTCGGGATTTATATTAGAAATTATCAATCATGAAAGATCTTGCAGTTGGATCCCTTAACTTGCAGTCGCAGCGCTGCTGTTACTGCCTCCCACTACCCTTTTACATCCTAATGATTTGCTCCCTTCACTAGGATCCCCCAAAGTCAGAATTGAGAAAACTAAACAAATAAATTTTCTAAAGATCATTCAGATCAATCATTGATTCACTGCTCCAGTATATGTCAGAGGCATCCTCCCCAGAAGAAATGACAACATCACCAGAGGGGTCAGATGATACACTCTCCAAAAAATCAGCTAATTCAGCCTCCCACAGACCCAACCTGCAAACCTTCTTATAAGTCTCATAGCCTGCTGCTTTCAGCCCTTCTGAGAGCATTTTGGATGGAGCGGTAGAATTAGTCTTTCCAGATCCTATTTCTTTTAGTAAAGCCTCTGCAGAACCTGACTTCTGAAAAACCACAACTGCACAGGTGTTATCCACCAACCGCAATTCAAAGTCTTCTGTGAACACACAATGGGTTTGTCGGAGGTTGCTTTTTAGTTCTGCAGCAGAAGTGCCCCCACGAAATCCCCACATGAAAATTAACTCATCAGTACTGATTTTCCTCACATTATCCATATGGAAATCAACATCATCAGCCTCAGTTTCTTGAACGCTATTAGAAGTGGGATAAAAGATGTTTGCATATTCTTCAATTGCCACCGTGTGCTGTCCAAGTGAAGTTTGACAATCAGGAACTATTTTCAGTAAGATGCTGAGCTTCGCAAACACTCGTGTTATTCTCAAAACATTATGTCCATGGTTCTTGTTGCTGTTCCCATCAGCTGATGCATAAAAAGGGGAAACTAATTAACAATCGATTCAGAATCTAATAATTAAAATGAACAGGCTAGAAGATAATATAGTCAAGCCTCTTATAACACCCACATTATGTGATGCATTTTGCAAATTGCGAGACCAGTCAGTCAAGATGATATTTGCATTAAAGAAATTAAATAGGTCAAAGTCAACCTAGAAATTTTGTTTTCAAAAGGGTTGAAAGTTGGTATTCACAGAATTTTCTTGGTTGCTCGGTCAATATCTGTTAAATGCATCCAGTAAGCTACTGTTTATAAATCTTTAGGCAGTTTTATCAATAAATTAACAAGATACAGTGATCACAAGATGCAAGACATTACCTAGTTGAGGAATTTCCATATCTATGGGCACAAAGAACTGCCTCTTTAAGTAACTGAGAGCAGCAGGTAGGTTCTTTGCTTTTCTCAAAGGGCCAATTTCCTTCAACAGATGGTTGACATCAACTATATTAGAGAAGACCAACCTCAAGGAGCACATAAATTCATTCAGGCTTGGTGGCAAAGGGGAATAAACTTTGAATGAATGAATGTAAAATCTGCAAGAATTAATTCCATTTGTGTATCAATTGCAGATAAAGTAAACCTTTGATTATCATTATCATTATTATTATCAACAGTAAGTTTATTGCAGAAAATCACCATGTAGACAATTGTAGGCAATAATTGGTTATGGGAACTGGAGATCAGATCAATCACTTCTCGGAACCCACGAACTTTCAGGTTCTGCTCTTCCTCAAGATTTTGAATCTCACTCTAGCATTGAAAAAAATCAGTTAGCAAGTAATTTGGTGAAACTTCTCAAGTCCATGCACAATGTAGACAATCATATTATGGCTCTGACCATAAGAAGATGCTTATCTTCCTCTGAACTAGTCAGCACCACCCGAACTGACTTGGGCCCCACAGATTTGTCCAGAACAACTAGAGGTACAAGGTCATCAGAAATATGAGTTACCATCTGCATCCAGGGAGAAAAATCTTAAATAAGCTACTATGGATTACATCATGGGAAGCAACCACCTTTCTCCAAATACACAATACAGGCTTATAACTTGGCTGAATTTCGAAGCTCTACCACAAAACATAACACAGGAATCGAGCATAATTGATTGTCAGATACACTCTAGCTAATATGAATATCTATTTTGTGCTATTGCATGCCTGAGTTCATGGGCTTTTCTTCTGTTAATGCAAACTAAACTCTACCCTGACAACCTAGAAAGAACAAGAAGAATCCAATGAAGTGTACCTTCAGCAAACTGGTCATATCCTTGGCATCATGATATGGAGAGAAAAACAAAGAGGAAACACATGCAATAATAAGCTCATCGTTGTTTCATAACAACAATTTCAAAGTCATACCTCCAAAGTCAGCTGAACTTGACGATCGCTGCAGACATCAATGCTCAAGGAGGGCCTTGAACCGTAAACTTCACCACCTAGGATGAGTTTCCGCAGGGATTTAGCTAGAGACCCTACACACCACAGCTAAATACAACAATAAGAGGCCATAAGATTATGAAAAGAACTTAGAACATGCATATCCAAAAACCAACCATCTGTCATGTTGCGTGAATCTTTACAAGCATTCCTCCAGTGCTCTACTCTTGACTTGATTCTTCCAATAAAAATTGAATCAGCAACTGATGGAGTTGGAGAGGAAGATGACGAATAGACAAGAGGGTAGGAGTTCTCTCTTTTGCAATGGATTCTTGAGCTCTGGATAAGTATGATATACCTGCCAAAATATGGCCAAAAGAAATTTAATAGTTCTCTGTTAGTCCCAAGAGTTTGTTGGGTCCCTCCCATCTACTCACCATCATAAATGCTGACATTGAAATCAAAACCTTCTCGAGCCATAGATGTCAGAAATGAACTCTGACATGAGAAACTGTAAGAAGGCATGCCCAAATTTAGCTCATCTCGAGGGAACAAATGAAAGTTGTACCTGTACAACAAGAAATTAAATAGCTACGGTATCATCAGCAAGCCGCAAAATGTAAATATGCAAACAAAGAAAAAATCATGACTCTACAAATTATTAAGCAGAGACAAGGCAAGGACTAAGCCTCAAGATGGCCCGCAGTGTGAGCCTCAAGGAGTCTAAATTAAACCTCTAAAAAGTTGGTATGATAGATGGAAGACAAAAACTATATGCATACAATAGGAAAGCAGATTTGAACGCATGCATGATTGTTGATGTATTGCAGCATTATTCTATGAAGCAGAGATCTGGTTTAATAATCATGTAACTTGCACAAACAAGTAAATGATAAAGTGATAGCAAATGTTGTCCCAGTGGCTTAGATTTGTAACAATAGGATAACTTGGGAGTTCGAATTTGTTGAATCCCTTCCTTGAATGAAAAAAGAAAAAAAAAGATGAAGTGTCTGATAAATACTCTACTATGCTTACCCATAAATTCCAGTAAAAATGACATACAAAATGATCGATAACATTGACATACAAAAGACAAGTTCAGACTTGCATTAGCATAAGAGAGACAAAAGATAGCTCACTAACAAGGAGAATTGAAAAGAACAAATGACAATATTTCGAGAGAAGGCATGGATTGAAATAAAATGAAGAAAATAAGCAAGAAGTGAAAGATATGGAAAAACTTAAATACAAGAAATAAGCAAGATTGAAACTGATGTAGTAGCAGAAAGAAACTATATTCAAAAAAAAAAATCTGAGATTTTAAAAGAAGTAAGCATAAGAACAAGAATTTAAAAAAGGATTTGGTGTTGTTATGATAAAAGGCATGTAATTCAAAGAGACTGTGTTAGGCCTTAGCTTACGTGCAATACCTACAGAAAGATCCCTATGACCTTGCCATTGCAGCATATGCTTGCACAAAAGCATCAGTTTGATGCTTTTGAGTAATTAAAGGTTTCTCTAGTTTGAAGGATATGCATTTGCTTTGGAGCATCTAGACTTTGATATGAATGGTGGGAAGAATTATCTGCAAAATAAAGTTGGCAGCAGAGATGTGAAGGTAGTGTCATATTAAGTGAAGATATAAGTACAAGATATAAGGTAGTGTCATAACAGGGAGTGGGTAGTCTGGGGTTGGTATCAGCATATTAACCTGATTGTATATATGAATCAGTAATAGATATATTGGAATGAAGGAGATTGTCCCCACAAGCTTCAACATGATATTGTTAATGATTGTGAGCACCTTAGATCTCAGATAACTAATGCATAATTGTTTGACATAAAATCCTGCGCTTTCAAAGAGAAAAAGGTTTATCATATGCTGACTAGTAATGTGCTCTCTGCTGTGATAATGGCCCTTGACCAAAAAAACTGTATCACATATATATGTTTCCGAAGGATCATACTAAGATCCAGAAGATCCATTTAAAGTTTTCTGATGTTCTACAACCGGAATTCAATATGATGTCAACCCTCTAAGTTGGTACAAAATTCTTGTCCAAGGCAACTTTGGACTAGAGAATAACTATGAGAAACATAGAAAAGCTATTTGGCAAGTAAGAGACACACCTTATTGGTTCAAGTAACTGTTCAAGTTATTAGGGAATGTACATAGTTAGACCTTATTAGCATATAAAGAGATAACACAATTTGCACATCACAGATTGTCATTTAAACTTCATGAACATACAAGGAATAGATGTCTAAAAATTTTCTACTTCAATATAGGAGCATGTGTACAAAGACATCAAAGTAATCAACAAATATAGAATCAGAAAGCATAAGTTTTGCATGGCTGATTGTCGTGTAAAGTTTCACAAACATACAAGGAATGACATATACAAATCTTTCATATAGAAAACATAATATGTAAAGACATCAGGAATTATAGTTCCATTAATGGAAGAACAATAAAAGTAATCAACAAGCATTCATAACTAATGCAAATCTTTAATATTAAACAAAGTAGACAAAAAATGTCATACCTATTGTATGAGCCACTGGAGGTTATAATATACTATTAGGGTCAGCCAATATGCACTATATAAGAATCTATAGGTTCAGCTAGAGCATTCCAAACCTATCCCTTCCTAAAACTTTCATACCATTCGTTTGAGCAGTTCTTGGTTTTAATTATTCTATTATAGAAAGCTGAAAGGTGGCTATGTGAGTCCCTTGGGGTTGTGGCAGGTGTTGCACTTGATAAGAAACAATCACAAGAGCTGGCCAAAGAAGCTAGTGTCAAGAAGGCAAAATGATTCTAGATAGACAATGCTCCTGTATGCCTCAATTCCTTCTCCATAATTCAATTCTGTTAACCTAAGCCACTGCACAGTAAAGTCCTTTTATTCTTTTTAATCTTGTAGCATAAGAAAGCACATGTTTAATGCATGTTGTTTTACCATACCAACTCATATTCTGAAGAACTTATGATGGCCTTCTATGCAAGAAGCCTCTAAAAAATTCACAAATGTGGTCATTTATTAAGCTGAAGAGGATCCTGGGTAAAGTTGTTCCTTGAGGAGAATGCATACCATAGTCATTGCCTTCCCTGGTTAGGCTAAAGAGAAAAGAGGAACTTCCTGTAAAATCATAAAATTCGGTTGAAAATTTTAAAAATCAAGGTTTTGTAAAGAAAGCTGCCAACCCTAGAGCCATAGGGTTCCAATCCTTGTTTTGGTGGGAAACTCATGTTCCCTTACTTCTTGTGATATTTTTTTAAATGAATAATCTTTTTGCATCAGATAGTTGCTTGTGGTCATCTGGACTTTTGATGCTCAGGCGAGTCCATTGGGTTACTCTAGGGGTCACTAGTCTCTAGTTGATCAGATGGCAAGATGTTGACATCTGGGTTATCAAGCAGTAGGAACTCACCATCAATGCACCTAAAGGGTCGTTGCATTCTATTGCCCAGAAGACATCTTTCTACTTTAAAAATCTGAAGCCACTGTCCGGTCATCCAAACAATGAGATGTCCAAGTTTTTGAGTGTGGTTTCTTGAGATGGGCACTCTCTCGAATTTGAGAATGGGTGACTTCTATTACCTTCGAACTGCAAAATAGTTGACTTGATATCGGGGAGACTATAAGTATGGCCCTAACATTTACCTTCCAGATTACTTTTAAGATCTTTGCTTTATTCCTTTGTTCTCCAACATGGTGTAAGCCAGCTCAAGCGACTGCAATCCTTCCTTGCTTGGATACTGGCTAGAGCCTTAGTCTACAAAGACAGACCTTGCTCTAGAGTTGTCCAACATCGTGGCTTCACTTATTTCAAATATGGTGCCATTGTGGAACTCTATTTCTAGAATCACGCTAGTTGTTGATCTCTCTTTGTTCTTTGACAACATAGTTCCATTTCCTTCCAGGAGCCTTCCGAGCTACCTACAGAGAACCGCATGGGCTACCAGGTTGGGTGAGGCACGTCCACAATAGCCTCAGCCCTTATTTGCAGCCAATGGAAAATGTACACTTCTTGGCTAATCCGAGGAAGACTTTCCCTATTCAATCAAGACAGGGCAACACTTGAATGCTGGAATGTTTTGATCCACATGTTCTTTTTCAATGCAAAAGTGATAACAATGCTGTTGGAAGCGACGTCTGTGATCTTGGAAGTCCTTATTTGCATGATTCTTGATAAACTTGGAATATTGTTAACCACCTCTCTGCTCATACATCCCCAATCTCCTAGCCTATCCATGAGAGCTCTAGCCACCCTGAGAGGCTATTCATCTGTCTCCTCTTTTGACTACTCTCCTTGTCCTTCCATATCTTACTAAGTCCCCTTTCCAACGACAGAGCATTGCTTACCATTGTTGCATAAATTTCCAACTAAAATGGCATCACCTCTTGCTTGATTTGGGCCTTCACCCTCCTCAAATCCCTAGGCTCAATTCTCCTCGTTTGCCACAAGGGCAGAATCAAATTTGGCTAGCCTAGAAACTTGGTCTCCTTGAACGATTGTGGAGCCAGCCTCTTGAATTTAAAGATCCTATGATGCTACCTACTGAACCCCAACACCTTGTTGTTGCTACAACTGCACCACTCCAGCCAAGGTCTGCATCAATTGGAACATCATAGGCTACTGCTATTTTCCTAAATATTCCCAGCAAGGTTCCTATTTGGTGAGTGTCATTAGACTATTGGTGAGTGCCGCTAGCTTGCTAGTTCTAGGGTTCCCAGCATGGGAGTCACCAATAACGTTGGCAACCTTCCTAACACAACATGGTGCCCTTCCAAACAACACCCATTAGAATGTCCCACAAACACATTATAAAATTTCTAAGTTTACCGAGGACACAAAAGATATTAAATACAGTTATACAATAATAGTACAAAAATCATCCCAGAATACTTAATTATCTACCCACCTACAATCTTGTTAGGTCAAATTCTAAAGATCATAAGCTTCAACACCACTTTAGTAACGACCCAAGATCTCACCCAAAAAGGGCTAGCTAGAGGTCTATTGGCTAGGTTCATTGGCTCTGCTTACATACCTAACACCTCCCTAACACAGGTGGGGCTAAACATATGCCTTCATGGAAAAAAGCAATATCTATTTACAACCCAAATAAAAGCCCAAAATGTAGCATGAAAACTATGAAAAACCATTAGTAAAGCCCAATAGTGAAGGCCAAACTGTCGCATAAATCCCCATCTGCCTAGGCTCAAAACATGCACATGAGACAACTCCTGCTCAACAAGGGAAGACCTGCCAATGGGTTTTGGTCGGAGTTGGCCAATCTACCAGTGGGTTTGAGCAAGGGCCAAATGGTGCTAATACAAGACATTGATATGGCCTTCATCCAACCCAACTTAATTGCCACATTTAGGCACAAATTTTTATATTAAGCAGAGACAAAAGAGGCACACATATATGTTAGAGTTCGATTTCAAAAGTGTTCTTCCCACATTTATAAGGATCCAAGGGCTTAAGCTCCAACACTAGTATCTATGGATTTTCAATATCTTCTTATTTCAACATATGACCGAGTTTAGAAAGAAGAGTAATACAAACCTAGGTCTCACACTTCCTAAAACCCAATACCATTAGTTTTAAGTGCATGTGTTCTAGCTTCCCACTTTTTCCTATGCCAAACGAGACTAAATTTCCAAGAAACAATAAGATAATTCCAAATAAAAAAAACCTTAAGTTTCAATAGTTAAGGCATGCAAGAAGACAAAATTATTTCAAAGAAGAGAACTCCAACAAAGATTCAGTAACACCTATTTTTTTACATTTGAAGAATCCTATATACTTTTAAGTCCCAATAGCTATTTTTTACATTCGCTTCTTCTGCTTCGCATAGCTCTCCCATTCGACCTCCTCCAAACCGGCATCAAAAAGCATGTTCCAGAAGGCACCGTGGGCAGTCTTACAATTGTCGAAGACACCCCTGACGTGCGACGAATCTGAGAACCCTGTTCTTGGTCCATTGACCCTTCGGCCGAGTCTGACTCCACCTGGGCTAAACCAGTCTGAGGGGCAGGGAGCGCAACCGGCTTCAGAGGACGAGTTTGAAGGAGAGAAACCAAAATGACCCCCTCCTGAGCTAGAGTCGAGGGAACCGCTCCTTTGCCACTTTCGTGCGAAGCCTTGGATTTTTTTGAGCATCGATGGACGAAGAAGGCACCTTCCTTTTCGACGAACCTCTTAACAACCTCTTCACTTCTCCAGGCTTCAATTTTGTAATGGAGGAGTCAGCATCTATAAAACAAGAAGAATGAGCATCGGAAGGAATGGAGAGATCTTCACCTTTAGGATCGGCCAGACTGATACCAGCATTGAAGAGAGCTTGCTCCGATAATAACTCCTGTAATGGGAGAATTTCGTATTTCTTAAGGTTATGGAGCACTCTAGATCTTCATCTCTAAACTTCGGGATCCGAAAGGAAAAATCCCTCGGCCGACCCCAGTGTGGAAATCTCCACTCTTCTAGAGAAGGATCAGAAACAAAAAAATTGATCCTTCCAATCGTGCACCAAAGAAGGAGCCCCCCTTATCAAAGCATAGATCTTTTTCAGGAAAAAACGTACCATCAATCATCGGTACACCTCTTTATAGTGTAGAAGGATCGAAAAAGAAAAGAAAAGATTAGACTCCAGCTTTAGAACAGAGAACAAGAAAGCCGATGATGAAACAAAGGAGTTAGGGATGATAGAACAAAGGAAGAGATCAAAAAGACAAAAGAGTTCGACAACGAAGGGATGGATAGGAAGCCTAAGTCCAGCTTTGAAAGTCTCTTCATACAAACTTATCCTATCAGGAGGGGGACTGCCAACTCTACCGTTTGGTTTAGGAGATTCTAATTTGAAGGCAGTTGGAATTTTATATCAGATACAGATATGACTCAAATCCTTTGCATCCAACCTAGACCTAATTGTGTCAGGAACAAAGGTGCAACACCGTGCCCTTCACCCGCACTGACGGGAGCTTCCCCCGAAGAGGAAGACGATCCGGAAGACCAATTCTCACTAAGGCTCCCGAAACCCGCCATCAGAGGCACAAAAATAAAGAAGACGGTTGAACTAAAGAAATAAAAAGAAACGAGAGAAAAAGAAACCAACCTGCAATGACACAATACAAGAGAAGACGGTGACTCCGCAAGAAATAAGGGCGGCGGTCCAGAAGGGAGTTACCGACGACTGGAAAGCCCTCGAAATAGGGAAGAGAACCAGAAGAGAAGAAAGTTTAGAAACATGCGAAAGAAGACAGAGGACACAACCTCCTTTTATAGGCGCAGAAAGTTGAAACCATTCGGATGCCGAATTCTGCCCAACCGTCTGATAATTGACATCTGGCGCGGTCCCATCGACAATAGAGAGGTGTCAGTCTGCCCATTAATGATTTGCATGAAAAACGAGGCGTACCATTTTTTGAATCCTATCGGCTGCTTCCTAGTTATGATTACACACTGATGTGACCATTCGATCCATCCAAAAATCACAGGTGCCATTTCAGTGAAGAGGACAGCATATTTTTGGCAAATCAGGACTCAAGTACTCCCTTCATCCGAACCGAACTTGAGAGTAGGGGACATGTGTTGGAGGGATATTTACCACTTAGACCGAAGACATGGACTAGCAGAAGGGCAAATGATATGATCTGATTCTAGCTTCGGTTCTTGACGATCCTCATTTTCTAGTGTTCCCCCCTATGCCAAACACTGAGTACTGGCCGAACCTAACTTCGGCCTTATTCTAACTCCGGCCTCATTTTGACTTCGACATCACACCTATCTCAGTCTTCTTAACAACCAACATCCGACATCTATCCAACACCCATAGATGGCTGGACATCTGAATTAGCTGATCCCCGATTCCAATCGAGAACATACTTGGTCCTCCACTAGTTTTATTTCACTGAACCTAGTCAACTCCAGACGCCTCTCTCCTTCAGTATACGTCTCCGTCGGACCATGCAGAAGCTTCCACAAGTGGAACTAGTCCGATCCCACCAACGCTCTTATTTCAAAACTCAAAAGTGCCTGCAACATTTAACTAGCTCTGGAATGGATAAGGCAGATGTAACAACCTTCTCAGAAATCCCGATCGAAAATCTCGCCATGTCGCACTTGAATCGGCCACGCAGCCTTTCTAAAACGGTTCTTTAACCTTCGTCTACAAAGGACCTCCAGGGGACCTCCCAAGGTACGCACGAACAATCTCTCCGCAATTCTCATCTGTTTCCACTGTTATCTAATTTGAGCATCGGAGGGTCCCCACCGGAGGTGACTCTGATCAAAACTTGTTTGCAGGTTTCTCTTCCGGCAGGATGTGCCACCGCTCCAGCCTCTCCGATCGTGACCCAAATTTCAACAAAACAAGTACAATAATAATGTTAGAAAAAGACTTTGTTTAAACTTATGTTTTAAATGGTAATGAATTATCCTCACTGCTCATTCAACTTGGAGGCCTTGCATACCAACAACAAGCATGTAATACCAGTTATAGTTATAACCTAATGCCAACATCATTAATAACTCTCTATCATGATATTCCGTACCGGCCCAAACCAGCTAGTACACCCTGTACTGAACTGTACCAACGGAGAGCTGGTCCGATTCAAGCCAGATTTTCAGAAAATGGGCTAAATCAGACCGAACCAATCGGTTCGGTATGGTATCGATCCAAACCGCCCGATATTGGACGGTTCGTTCCGGTTTGGGGCTGATTCAACCCGGTCCATTTTTTTTAGTGCCGGTGGGTGAAATTTTTTTATCGATATGGTACGGTATAGTCCGATATGGTCCATACTGGCTAGCAACCAGTACAGGTTCCGGTACCAAATCCGCAAACCTTGCTCTCTACCATACCACTATTACAATAAAGCACGAACTAATATAGCACCAAATCAATCTTGCCATGGCATATCACATCTCTTGGAATGCGCCTCGAACAACTTTTATGCTAATAAAACAATAGCAGAGTACGGAACAATCTAATTGTTTACTTGGCGCCAATATTTTTGGCTCTTGCCTTCACCTTGGAGAGACCAAACACCAACCAGAAAATTCTGTTACAAAGAGTTAGGAAGGAGTTCAAGCGCTAGGATTAGAAATTCAGCATGAAAATGAAATCAATTTTTGATATGCTTCTGCTAGAATCTATTCTTAAGTAAGCAGATCAGAGTAGAAGGATAGACAGGATTATGCCTAGAGTTCTAGAATGGTGGAGAGGGAAATTCAGGTAACCATAAAGTTTGTATAGATCAAAAACTTGGATCTTGAGATTAAGCAGGAATTTTGGAGCAAACAAAGAGTAGTTTCTAAGGACAGAAAATTAATTATTATTGGCATATGCTGAAAGCGCTCTAAGAGATTTAGATCTCATGTTCTATGATATTGTTGTATGCTAAATTCTACATAATTGCATTCAAAATATATAAGCGATCATGAAACACAAATTCACAGATTGTGTAAGATGCCTTATATAAAGCTATGACCAATCATGTTTAAAATTCTAGCATAAGCCATCAGTGTAGGTTATCGCACGTGTGTTTAAGCTAATACTCATTTACAATTGCATTATCCATCAGAAATTTCAGATCCTTAAGTTTGAATCTCTTTTAAAAATTCCATAGCATATATTAAGAGTAAAAGAAGGACAAGGGCATAAATAGATTCTGATGAAAACAATATAAGTTTCATCAAAAAAAAAAGAAGAAAGATGAAACAATATAAGTTATAGAATCTTCCACAGAGTCAATAATAAAAAGCTTTAAGGAAAGCAGTCTAGGAATCAAATTGGAAATTGTAGCCTAACATCATGTTGGGGAAATTGAACCTACTTCCCCCAATTCATAGTCGGCAAACCCGATTTACAGTCGGCCAACCAATCATATGTCGGCGACTAGCAATGGACCATCAAAGCCACACCGCGGAATGAGTTTTGGGTCGATTATAACATGTCACCCGACTCTCAATCGATGTAACAATTGGGACGTCCGACTATCAATTGGTTACAACGACACATAGTCGGAGATTCTCGATCAACTTCCACTCAGGACCAAGTCAACTACAATAACCACTGACTAGTCGGTATGCCAGAATAACCAACCGACGGCCAGCCGATATACCATATATACCGACATATTATCAGCATATTGAAAACTACCAGCATGGAAGGTGTATAACGGCTACATACACAATTATCAGTGGGCACTAACTATCTATCCCACGATCATACAATTCTGGAATAAGCGGGATCCATGTGCCTAACTGTTACAAACGGTTACCAACAACTCATTTATAAAAGAAAGTAAATGAACAGCATTGGCAAGACACTTCTGAGCTAATACTTTGCCACTTTGAATATTCTATTTGCTGTTCACCACTTTCCATTGACTTAAGCATCGGAAGATCCCCGTCGGATACAATTTCAGTCTGTGGACTTCTTTTACAGATTGCTCTTCGCTGGAGCTAGGCACAACAGAGGATAGGCCGCAACAGATTGGCGTGTCAGGAAGAGGGCATATCGAATCCAACAATGGCGAAAACAAGAGCTCAGAACTCCACCGGCTGGAAAGATCTCCACCACCAATGGCAGAGCCCAGTTCCTCACATCCGGTCATCACTATGGACGTCCAACTCACTGCTTTAATACAGTAAATGAAAGTACTGACGGAGGTAGTGCACAACCTCCAATAGCAACAGATACAGCAGCAGCAATCGGTGGTAGAGGAGCCGGCGGTGCATACAGTGCCATCCAACCATAGTCGCCGTGCTCCATGACGATCTCTTTCTCCATCACCGAAACAACAACCATCTCGACACTCTCATCGTATCGAGCCACCACCTTCTCGACACTCTCACCGTGCTGTCCATCATTTGCGGCGGTCTCCTCCTTCACGCAGACATAGCATTAAGAAAGGAAGAGGCCGCGTGCGCCCTCGACTTCCTGATCTTCGAGTTCTTCAGGAGACTCTATCCTTGGGTTCTCACAGCAATGGTGGCTCGACGACTATGAGCGTAAGTTCAAAAGATCGACCGCCAACTCAACCGACCGTCCGGACCAGATGCAAAGAGCTGAAATTACTCCGAGATATGATATTGTTCCCAAAGCCGATCAACATTGGATCCGGATAAGGAAGAAGCTTTCACATCCGGATCCGAAGGAGAATCATCAATCGGGTCATCTGATCGACTATTTCGAGGAAGTTCATCTACTCTAATCTTTTTTTGCCCTTCCTACTGCTACTACCCATAAAAAATGATAGGAAAAGAAGGGAAGAGGAGAAAGAGAAGCCTAACCTGAAACTAAGGGATGCCCTAGAAACCACAAAGACAGAAAAAAACTCCTAGACCTTTGAAGCTTTTGACACCCAAAGAAAGGCTCTCGATTGTAGGAGAATGACAAGCAAAGAAGCAGAAAGTCCACATGAAAGTGACATAATATATATATAGAATCCGTCAACAGTCGAGATGGATTTGCTCAAATCAAAATTGCCTCAAATTTTGATACGTGGCTATATCAAAACCGATCATCGATCAAATAATTTGATGCACCTACTGCCTGATCGTACCACCCCATCACTATCCGTATGAGCAGTTAAGAGCCAATAGCAACTGGATGCATGGCGGTAATCGACTAGTCAGAATTAAATGACCAGATCGTCCGACTGCCTCACCGTCTTTTGAATTGACATCTCAATGATAGTCGCACAACCATCGAAACAATCAAACGGCTGAAAATCTTTCAGTTTTCAAAAGAATCATTAATGCCCGCAATTGAATCGAGGCTCGAGATAACACGTGACAACTTTCTTCGTTCAATGTGTCAAGCCATGTGTCAATCCACGTGTCAGGCTACCTTGGATTTGAAAGTGGGGGGCAACTATTGGGAAAATTGAACCTACTCCCCCGATTCATAGTCGACAAATCCGATTCACAATCGGCCAACCAATCATATGTCGACGACTGGCAATGGACCATCAAAGCCACACCGCGGAATGAGTTTCAGACCAATTACAATATGTCACCCGACTCTCAATCGGTGTAACAATTAAGATGTCCGACTATCAATCAATTACACCGACAGTCAGAGATTTTCGATCAACTTCCACCCAGAACCAAGTCAACAACGATGACCACTAACTAGTCGGTATGCTAGAATAATCAACCGACAGCTAGCCAATATACCATATGTATCGGTATATAATCGGTATATTAGAAACTATCAGTGCAGAAGGCACATAACAGCTACATACACGATTATCAGTAGACACTAACTATCTATTCCATGATCACACAATTTCGAAATAAGCGAGACCCACGTGTCTAACCGTTACAAATGGCTACCAACAACTTATCTATAAAAGGGAGATAAATGAACAGCATTGGTAAGATACTTCTGGACTGATATTCTACTATTTTGAATATTCTATCTGCTGTTCACCACTCCCTATTAACTTAAGCATCGGGGTCTCCGCTGGATACAATTTCGGTCTGTGGACTTCTTTTGCAGGTTGCTTTTCGCTGGAGCTTGACGCAATGGGGGATTAGCCGCAACACATCAACATTTTAGCATGCATACAGAAACGAGAAAATGAAAATCCTCATATTTTCCTCATCAATCTGGATGATTTTCTAATCAAGTAGGATAAAAATCAAGCTGATGTCGATGCTAAGTTTTATCATCTTAATCAAGTGGCATAGCAATCAAGTAGGAAACTGAAACTCACATGCCACCGTCAGAAATGTCCAAAAAGATCGAAAATTTTCATGAAATCCTCAAATTTCCAGTTGCGAGCAATTCTAATTTGCAATAATGGGAACTTAAATTAGAAACCGCAAGGTTAAAGAAAGAACATAAGAGGGCAAGTTGATGAGAGATGCTTACGGGAAGGCAACGAGTTTGGAGCCTTGGAAGCGGAAGGGGCAGACGGCGAACTGGAGCAGCTCGAAGGTCTCAGCGGCGAGCTTGGCCTTGAGGTAGGCGGTCTCGGGGATGTCGATGGGGAGGACGCGGCGCCAGGGATAGCGGTGGGAGGAGGAGGCAGAGAGGTCTCCGGTCTTCTGGGAGGAGACGGCGATGAAGTCGGCATCCTGGATGTGGGCTTTGATCTGTTGGAGGGCAGCAGAGAAGTTGGATTTCGTGATTTGCTTCACGGCGCGGCACCAGCAGTGCTTCCCGCCGCTCGCAACCATCTGCCGCCGAAGAGCAGCGGGCACAGCCGCCGTTAGCTTCCGCAAGGCGTTTAGAAGTTGAGAAGTTGGATTGGTGATTGCTTCACGGCGCGGCACCAGCAGTGCTTCCCGCCGCTCGCAACCATCTGCCGCCGAAGAGCAGCGGGCACAGCCGCCGAAGAGCAAAGCCGCCGTTAGCTTCCCGCAAGGCGTTTAGAAGTTGAGACCCCGGTCGACGCAATAGATGACCAGGCCTGGAAGTCGGACGCAATAGATGGCCAGGCCTGGAAGTCTGCCCGGCCACGCTCCCATCTGAATTCGATTCGGAATTTTCTTGAGGGCTAAATTCTTTGCACACTGCAGGCAGCTTAAAAAAGCCAATGTGTAGCACATCATCTTATCTAATTAATTTACATAATTTTTAATATATATAATATTTATAGATCAATTTTTTATTAAAATTTATATAATAAAATATTTTAATATAGCATAAGATATCATAATATGAATGAGATATTTTTAGGCAACCACTTTTTAATATGTATTTAAAGTCTGCAGATCGATTTTTTCGTTGAAAAATTTTGAATGATGAAATACACCTGTTCTTTAGAAAAATTATGACATCCTATGCATATTATGACATTCTGTGTTATATTATGACATCCTATGAATAAAATTATAACTTTCTGAACGCAAAATGTTATAATTTTTCAACAAATAAGAGCATTTTTGTCATACAAAATTTTAAATGAAAAAATCGACCTACAGATATTAAATGCATCTTAAAAAATGGTGACTATATGGATCAATCGGATAATGCTCTACATCAGATTTTCTTCACGGCCCATGGTGCACAAAGAATTTCTCTTTCTTGGGGTTTTGGAAGAGATTTAGGCCCATAAATTTTTGGATAAGTTAGCTTTTGGGTTCGGTAATCTCAACGCGATTAGGCCGGTCCAAACTATCTATTTGGGCCAAACAATAGGTCTGGCTTGAACATGGGTGAATTTTGATATTTTATCATGTTGCTTTATAAGTAAATGGGCGGGCTAAAACCTGAGCTCACTCCTTTAATACAAATAAATGACACATGATACATCACTCGCAGCTAACTCATTCTAATTTATCCTTTATTTCCTCCTTATTCTTTCGAAATAACATCAAAAACACATAGGTATGGGTTTGAATTCAGGCTCTTTTTCGGACTTTGTTCAGACTCGAGCTTGGGCCAGGCTCAGATCAAGCCAATGATATAGCTGAGCCCAACTCACAAAACAAATGGACTCTACATTTAAGTCCAAACTCAATTGAACTCTTTTGTACGTAGTGCATAATTCAATCTGAAGTTGGGTCGACTTGATGGGAATACCATAATTGTTGGCCATCTACGAAACCGAGATAAATCCTAAATCTCGATTCATCTCAATGTGACTAATCTTTTTGATAAAATAAATTATGAGTAAGAAGGAATCTCGTGGGAGTAGCTTAAACGTGTAAGTGAGATACACCGGCAAATAAGAATGGGACTGATGAAGGGGAGTTGGATAATTGGATAAAGCTATCTCTTTCTAATTAAGTGGCTTGGTTTTGGAGCCGCACTTTAAACTCTAAAGAATTAGTGCATTTTAGTGGGGCTCTAAAACATGATCCTGGACATTTGTTTGCTGGTCTCCTCCTTTCTCCTCTCTCCCACCTTTGGTTCATCCATCTTTGGAAGCTTATGTTCATTTCTACCTATGCATCTCTTTTGGTTCTCTCTGCATCAACGCCTTAGGATAGCCTAATAAATCTTAGGCTATATCTTTTGTTTGAGCAAAATTTCTAAAATATTAATTAAAATAAGATTTTATTGCATACAAATTAGCATCCAATCGAAAGAACAAGACAAAATCTACATTTCAAGGCCTTTGAAATAGCAACTATGAGAGAGAATTGCTCTCTAAGGCTATGATTACATATAATGTAATCTTTGATGCCTTTTAATTGTTTATTTGCCCTTAGCTTGGATCTTGAGACATAGACCTTCAATCTTATTCTAGCACATTTTTTGATGCATTAATGTCAAGTTTATTTGATATTCGAAGGTGTTTACTCCATTTTGTTGGTTTTTGATTATATAATTTGACATGGGAGAGACTTGGATTATGTGACTAGAAGGTAAGGGTTCCCAGATCACATTGCTATCACATATTTAGCTCTAGCCTCTCACTTTGACAATTTGGTGGGAAAGATGGGCATGGTAGATGCATGTGCATTCCATTGATATTGAATTAGCTGGAGTAGGATGATCAAAAATGATGATGAATATAGCATAGATTGACCTTCAAGAATTTACTCTGCCATTCACTGTTCATTTAAAGAATAAGGATAAGGTCAGATCTAGTGTAATTGGGGCTTTGATCAAAATATTCTACTACTAATTGTATAGGTAATTAGAGTTCTATCGGTAAATTAAGAGCAAAGAATTTAAAGATAAAGTAAAGATAATTTAAAGGTAGAGATAAACTAACACAATTGATGGGTCAAAAGTCTTCTTGTTCGGATTCCAATTTATTATTTATATGCATAACAAAAATTGTAGAAAAGCATTGAATTTATATAACCATCCATGTTAGCTTGTCTTGATTTTTAGCAGTTCTAGAAGTTCTCCCTAATGATTCTATGTACCTCATATAAGGTATAACTACAAGCAAAATCCCACTCAAATAAACTAACATCCTTTAGCTTGTGCTTGTACATGCCTATGGCTGAGTCTCATTCGTTCAACCTATGTTCCTACACTTATCTTGGTTGGACTATCATGGCCAAATAGGATCACGTAACTTCTATCTATTCTGATCCTTTGACCTTGTTTGCATGGCGCTTGCTCACAACTATATATCATCTAAGTTGTTGAGATGATGAGTAAATAGGAAAAATTGAAATATATAATTGTCCCCATGATATTTGAGCACATAAAAGATGTGTGTGTGTGTGTATATGTATATACATATACATACATAAACACATATATATGTATGTATGTATGTATGTATATGTATATGTATACATATACATACATATATACATACATACATATACATATATATATATATATATATATATATATATATATATAT
>KE506838.1:18205-29250 GCA_000441515.1 Elaeis oleifera
GATTTAAATAAAATTCAGATCAACACATGATATCATATATCTCATATACTAATCATGAATCATATTGAAAGTAATTTTATGACCTAAATATCCAATCACATATCTCATATATGAATCATGAATCAGATCATATAAAATTTTAGATTTATGCATGCATCTACATATCATATGAACTAGAAACTGTTCTAGATCAAAATTCAGATCTATGCATGCTTTAACATATCAACTATATATTCTAAAATCAAATCTAAAATAAATTTTAGATTCAAAATATTTATTTATATATTTTATGTATAAAAAAAATCAATTTTAAAATTTTTTTCAAAACATGTATGTTAATTTCATGCATATAAAACACGTAGCTCTGATACCACTGTTAGAATTTTTATGTCGGGACATGCATATGTGTTTCAAAAATTTTTTTTTCTAAACACCACAGCGGAATAGAAAATTAAACTTCTTTTAATCTAAATTATACATATATAAAACATAAACCATTAGGATCTAGTTCATATGCTGAAATTATACATATGCTGAAATTTAATATGTGATTAAATCACATATCTGTTTCGTAATTTTTTCTTCAAATCTAGATTTGGAAGAGAAAAATTTTTTTTAGCCATACAAGTATCTGACCTCTATAGGTATTCACTCAGGATCAGCCTGGAACAGTCCTTTAAGATTGAATTTTTTTTAAAAAAAATTCAGCCTGCGAATCTGAACGAAGCCTAGATCGCGATCAACTCTTTGATCCTCTCCTTGATCTTCTTCTTTTCTTCTTCTCTTGCCTTTTTTCTCTTGATTTATACTACTACCATATGCTGGAAACCCACAAACAAGAGATGCCCAACAGCCTTGGGCATGGAAGAAGATGGGATGCCCAAGAGGTGGGTGTATGGATGCCCAAGGGAGAAGAGAAAGAGAGGAGAAGAGAGGGCATGGGGGGGCTCTTTTGTGGCATGTGGACTGTTGGTTTGGATGCCTAGGGACCTTAGGGGAGGTTTCTTTAAATAGACATAAGGATTGAATCCTATTCAATCTCATAATACAAGTCCTAGTCGTATTAGGTTCCTAATAACTTAAATTTATTCAACTTCCATTAGGAGACCTATTAGGTGCCAACTCTTGGAGCCCTTGCACCCACTAAATCACACTCCAAAATGCACCCAAGGGACATCCCCATAAGGATTCACACACCCTCTAAAGCATGATCATGCCCAACTTGATCAAATCAAGGTGGCCTCCTAACTTAACTATCAAAGAATTAATTAGGGACTTGCACCCTTAATTTATTTGATCCAAAATCTTAGACACCCAATAATTGGAGTCTAATAAATATAATTTATTTAAATTATTAATAGATAATTAAGTTTGAATTATCTTATCAAATAAAAAATTCAAATATAAAGAAGAAATTGGGTCCAACCATTTGCCAGCAAGATTATCTTGAACCCAATCAGATTTCTCTAAACCCAATTGATACTTCATAAACCCAATTGATACTTTAATTGCTTATTCTAGATCTAATTCTTTTATTGTGTGACCCTATAGGTTCAATTCTATCTGATAGTGAGATATACAATGATCTCTATCAAAGTATCATTGAAACTTTTTTCAATAGATCGGAATAATTTCACTCTAACTCATCAAGGATTGTCGATCCAAAATAATCTTAGTGAGCTCTCACAATCCACCAGTGACACCTAGCAGTATGTAGTGGCAACCCAGTAGAACCGAAAATGAATCTCAAGGTATAGTTAACATGTGATTCAGTTCTTTATCGTGAGTTCTGACTAGATGGCAGGTCATGAATAAATCATCAAACCTTAACATTAGTCATATGATAGATTCAATCAGCTCAAGTCCAATTGTAATTTTTATAAAATTTTTTTTCATCAGTTACACTACTATGGCCACAGATTCTCGAATTTAGTCTCTAAATTTTATAGGACTACTCCTCTCTATCAAGATCAATAGATCCCATCTTGATGCACATCCTACTCCTATAGTGGACCAACTATCGCCAACATCCACTACAAGGGCTCATTGAGACTCATATTGATGTGTCAGTCAAACTCCAGTAGCTTCACTGCGAGTAGTCATATCATCTTGGTCAAAAGATCATTCACACAACTACAGCATCGAGATAATCATTAATGATTGAATAAAAATCCAAATGATCTCTTGTATGGTCACTCTCAGTATAGTTGTTCACTAACAACTATCCGCTCTCGTCGTCCAGTATCTCTACACTGTAGACCAGAGACTTATCTATCTCAAAGAAGTAATCTGTGTGTCGGTCTATCCAGATCGATCACTATCCTCATGATGATTCTATGATCGAGAGTATTTAGGAATTAAATATATGTCTCTAATTCTCAATTTTTTTAGAATATGCATCGAAAGTTAATTCCATGGATGATTCAAGGACACATCATACTTGAATGAAAATAACTTGCCTTTATTGATCGAATCAATGTATTAAGTACAAAATTATATCTTAAATTTATTACAATGTATTAGCCATATTGACTTCTAGGACATACATCTAGCAATCCTTGTCCTAGAGCAACTCTTTACTAATAGAGTGGTTGTGTGTTTTTGATGCAATTGAACCACTGTGACCAGCCACAAACAACCAACACCAATAGCACGTCCGCACATCTACAATGATAGGAGACCTCTAGACTTAATATTTATGGAGAGATTTAGGTTTAGGTGTCATCTAATCAATCATTATATGACTGTTCTAATTGACATGGGCTAAACCAAACAGTCAAACAACCATATTTAAGACTTAATCTTCCAAATTGATTAGGTAACTTAAGATCGGTGGGGTGCCTCTATTGCTTTTCTTAGACATCAATAAATTGGCCTAATCAGCGAATAGAATCAATTAAATAACCACCTCTCAATTGCTTGCCTTAGACACCAATAGGTCAATTGGTCCAAATAGGTTAACTCAAGTGAATCAGACTTAAGCCATCAAGCAAAATTATGTCCTTAAATTAATCGATTCTACATATGAGATTTAATCGATTTGATCAATAGCAATTGTAAGATCTAAGACTTAATTGACTTAATCCTAATCAATACTTGATTCGATCAGTTTGATCAATTACTTAATCAAATTAGACCCATCATATCTAAATCAAAAATCCTAGATATAATCTAATTACATGACCTAATTTTTGATTTACCCATGATCAAAATCTTTATGGACAAACATAAATTTTAGATCATAAATTAAATTTTAGATCTAAATTTTTGTATGAAAAGTAATTTTAAATCATGAAACTAATTTTTAGATTTAACATACAAGCATATATCTCATATATGTATATAAACTTCAGATTTAAACAAAAATTTAGATCTTCTCATGATATCATATATCTCATATACGAATCATCAATCAAATTTAAACTAATTTTTAGATCTAAATATGTAATCATATATCCCATATATGAGTCATAAATCAGATCTTAAAAATTTTTAGATTTTATACATGTAAACATATATCACATATATGAACTAAAAACTATTTAGAATAATTTCAAATTTATGCATGCCTTCATATATCACATATATGAGCTAAAAATTAAGATCTAAAATAAATTCTAGATTCAAATTAAACATCCATACATCTCATATATCAATTAAAATTAGATTTTAAACTTTTTTAAAAATATATATGTCAATTCATGCATATGAAATCTGTGGCTCTGATATCACTGTTGGAATTTCTATGGTGCACATGCATATGTGTTTAAATTTTTTATAATAATATAATAAAATTGAAGATTAAAATATTTTTTAATCTAAAACATGCATATATAAGAGCATAACATACAAGGATCGACTTTATATACTAAAGTTGAATATATGCTGATTTTATGCTGAAATTGAACATGTGATCAAATCACATACCAGATTTGCTAGTTCTTTCTTCAAATCTGGATCTGAAATAAGGTAGGTTCTCCTTTAGTCATGCAAGTACCTGATCTTTATGGGTATTCACTCAGGATCAGTCTGAAACAGTCCTCTTTGATGTAGATCTTTCTTCTCCAAGAACGATCATCCTACAAATCTAAACGAAGCCTGGATTGCGATCAACTCTTTGATCAATTTTTGATCTTTTCTTATTTTTTTTTGATCTCTTTTTCTTAATTTTCAAGCAATCAAGCTCTAAAAATTAGCAACTAAGAGGGATGCCCAACCTCCTTTGGGTGTTGGAAGATGGGGACACCCAACAATTCTTGGGCATTGGAACCAAGAGGGAGGAGAGAGAGAGGCATGGGGGGCTGATAGGAGTCTTGGAGCTTGCTTAAAATTTGATGCTTAGACCCTTAGGGAAGGACCCTCTAAATAGAGAAAAGGTTTGAATCCTATTCAAAATCAAATCAGCTATATAGCATGAGTCCTAATCGTCTTAGGACTCCTTGTATGCCTCTATCTTTGACCATGCCTAGGAGAACTAAGCGGGCGCCGACCCTTGGCCCCTCTAGGTTTCTCTCTCACATGCCTCATAAGGAAGAGGGTGAGCCACTCCTTGTCCATCATGCCACCAACCAAGTAGGTGTGCCCACACTTAATCAAATCAAGTTGCACCCTACTAATTTTAATCAAGGAATTAACTAGAGGTTTGAACCCCTAATTCAAATGATCCAAAACCCTAGGCACCCAACAATTGGAGCCCAATGAATCTAATTCATTTAGATCTTTAGTAGATAATTAACTTGAATTAATCTTATCAAATAAATAATTCAAGATCAAAGAGAAAATTTGGTTCAATCTTATGCTAGCAAGGTTACCCTGAATCCAATAAGATTTTTCAATTCAATTGAGACTTCATAAGTTCAATTGCTTAATCTAGATCTAATCCCTTTGTTGTGTGACTTCATAGATTTAATTCTGTCAGATAGTGAGATATACTATGATCTCTATCACAGTATTATTAAAACTTTTTCAATGGGTTGGAATAATTCCACTCTAACTCATCAAGGATTGTGGATCCTGAACAACCTTAGTGAGCTCTTATAATCCACCAGTGACACCTAGCAATATGTAGTGACAATCCAGCAGAACCAAAAAGAACCTCAAAGTATAGTTTTCACGTGATTCAGTCCCTCTATCGTGAGTTTCGACTAGATGGTAGGTCATGGATAAATCGTCAAGCTTTATCATCAGTCATATGATAGATTCGATTAGCTCAAATCCAATTTTGATTCTCATGAAAACTCTTTTCCATCAATCACATTGTTGTGGCCACAAACTCATGGACTTAGCCTCTCAAATTTTATAGGATTTTTTTCTCAATCAAGGTCGATAGATTCCATCTAGATGCACACTCTACTCTTATAGTGGATCAACTGTCACCAACATCCACTATAAAGATTCAATGAGGTCATATTTAGGTATCAGTCAAACTCCAACAATCTCACTATAAGCAATCATGCTATCGTAGATCAAAGGACTATTCACACAACTATAGCATCAAGATAATCACTAATGATTAAGTAGAAATCTAAATGATCTCTCATATAGTCATGCTCAGTACTAGTTATTCTTTAACAACTACCCATACTTATCGCTCAATATCTTTACACTATTGATCAGAGACTCATCTAGCCTGAAGAAAGTGATCTGTGTGCCAGTCTATCCAGATCGATCATCGTTCTTATGATGATACTATGATCGAAAAAATTTAGAAATTAATTATACATACCTCTTATTCTCAACACTTTGAGAATATGTATCATAAGTATTAATTCCATAGATGATTCAAAGATACATCTCACTTGAATAAAATAAACTTATTTTTTGTTGATCAAATCAATATTTTAAGTATAAAATTATATCCTAGAGTTATTACAATGTGTCAGCCATATTGGCTTCTAGGATATATATCCAACACATAGATACTTTTAGCTAACCCCATCTCTAAGTCTTTTGGATCCTACGACACTCACAATTTGCTCGTTAATGTTTACACTCACATCCATATACAAATGATAAAGACCGTCTATCAAATAAGCACATACAATAATTTATTTCAAAGTAAACTGAATATAGATCTTGTTAAAATAAAATTTATAATTATCCCATACCAGTATAGAAATGAAAATCAAATTTCTACTGACTATAGGTACAAAATAATAATTTTTAAAGCAACTAAATCCTAATGGTAGCTTCAAAGAGTAGGTCTTGATGGCTACAGTAGCAACTTTGTCCTATTACTGACTCAGAGAGTGATCTCGCTTTCTCTCAGTCTTCTAACTTTCTCTAGATCCTATATAAAAGTGCACAAGTGAGCACTCGAATCAGAATCTAAAATTTAACTAGAAGAAGAGGAATTGTTAGATTAGTTTCAATTACGAGCAATTCAAACGTACTTTTAAAAGGTGCATCCTTCTTCTTATTCTTCAGTGTGGCCAGGTATGCAGGATAATTTCTTCTCCAGTAGCCTTCGACACTAGTGAAAATATTTTCCTTTGTCACTAGATTTCTTTGAAGCTTTCTTCTTCTTCCCGCTGTTGGTCTTTTGCTTCTTTGCAGGCTTTTTGTTCTTCTTCTCAGAAGACTTTCTTTTGTAAGAAACCTGCTCCATAGTAAGAACTGTTCTCCTTGAAGCTTGCAAGATGTCCTCTACTATCACCAATATATTCAACAACTCAGGCAAGGTACAATCAATCTTATTCATATAGTAGTTCATAATGAACTGTCCATACGAATCAGAAAAGGACTGTAGGATCAGATCCAGTTGCAGTTCTTTGTCCATCATCATTCTGAGCTTCTGAAGCACTTTGATGTCTTTGATCATTATCAAATAATGATTATTGATGGACTATCTATCATGCATCTTCACTCTAAAAAGTCTCCATGAGACTTCAAAGTGAGTCGTGCAATTTTGCTCACCGTACAACTCTTGCAGATGAGTCAGAATGTGTCTGGCGGTCTTTATATCTTCATGCTGGAGTTGAAGATCATTGGACATGGATGTAAGAATATAGAACCTAGCCCTGTTGTCTTCGTCCATCCACTTATGAAGTGCAGCTCGTTGATCAGGAGATGGACGATCTGACAACACAGGCATTTCTTAGTCTAGGACATGGGTCAATTTCTCAAAATTAAGAATAATTCTCAAGTTTCTGAGTCAATCTTTATAGTTAATCTCGATCAACCTATTGGCGTCAAGGATTTGGGCTAAAGAGTTTGAACTCGACGTGGTTAATTAACTACAGAGAGAATAATTTCTAATTTGATATTTGTACTTATAAATATTTGTTATAAAGATTTTAATAAATAAATAGGGCTCCCACTATTTCTACGAATCTCCCACACTCCTCAGGTGGAGAAATAAAATATATACACAATCAATTTTTTGTGGGTACTGCACTCTCACTGATCCATACACACCTTACCTAACAGTTATTGGTAACGTGTAGACTAACGAGTGGACAACATCTTGTCCATTGCTTCATTAAGCAAGATGTAGCAGGTTCGGTCTCTAAGTCTTATGACCTTACCTAATAGTTATTGGTACATTTCTTAGTTAAGTTAGAACTACCATATACCAGTAGGTGCAAAGCCATCATTGGATCCCTCTCCTAATAGTTATTGGGCCCAGCCGTATCTCTACCATGGGACATCCAATTCCATAGAGTGGTTGTGTCTTTCCGATGCAATCGAAGCACTGTGACCAGTCCAGAACGATCAACACTAGGAAGGCATCCGCATCTCTATAATGGTGGAAGATCGCTAGACTTAATATTTGATTGAGGAGATTTGGATTCAAGTCTCTTCCATAATTAGTCATAACAGTTATGACTAACCTAGTGACATGGGCTAGTTCGAGTCAACCAGTAACCTAATACAAAATATAATTCCTAAAATGGTCAGATAAGTTAAGATGTGTGGGGGTCTCCCCATTGCTTCTTTAGACTCCAATGAATTGGCTAGATCAGATAATGGAACTAATTAAATAACCACCATCTATGTATTTCCTTAGACACCAAATTGGTTGATTAGAATCAATTAGGTTAGCCTATTAACTCGGACTTGATCCACTGGGCCAAATTAGGTTTTAAGTTGATCGATAACATGTGGCTGTTAATTGATCCAACCAAACTACAACTAATTGGGTTGGTCATGAGCATATTTGACCTAATCCTAATCAATATTTAATTCAGTTTGACCAACCGTTCAAGCTAGATCTAATTGAGCTACCCATACCCTTAACCCCATATTTTATGCAATTAAAATTTGGATCTTAAATTCATAATTTTAGATCTTTTAATTTTAAATCTTAATTCTTAATTAAGTACATTATGAACATAAATTTAGTTTAGATGTCAAATCAATTTCTAGTCTAAACTAATTTTGATTGCATCACATGCAACTTTGCTGTCAACAGACTTGAGTTGACTCGCCCTAGAACTCGGGCCGACTCATCTATGAGGAACAGAAACTATAAGCCCATGCTTGCAGGATTGGGTCGACTCATATGCAAATGAGCCGACTCATCAGGATCTTGAATCGACTCCAACAAAGATGAGCCGGCTCGCCAAGGACTCGAGTCGATTTGAACTGAATCCAAGTCGACTCAGCAGGCAAGCCAGCCATAATTTAGGGTTTATGCAAATTAGATCCTAGGGTTTTAGATCTAGAGTTTTACAAAATTAAATTTCAGATCATGTACCAAAAACTACATATCACATATATAATTTTATGATCTAACATTAATTAAATATACATATCTAATATGCATGTAAACAAAAAATCAGATCTAAAACTTGTATCACATACATCTAAGATCTTCCATTCGTAGTTCCTCTTTATGAGAGATCATCACAATAGGCACTTCTATGTGTCATAAAAGAACCCATCGATTGGATAAGTGAGGGACTTTAACCCCTACTTCCTCTTATGACTGAACGGTCATGGTGATACACCCAATCCAAGTACTAGGCTAATAGGAATTTAATCTAACATATCTAATATGTAATCTATTAAATTCAGATCAAATTTTCTTTCACAAATCAAATACATGAACTACAAATCAAATCATAAGAATATAATTTCAGATCTAAAATTTATTCAAAACATACTAGAACAACATAGCTCTGATACCACTGTTAGAAAATAGGCTAATTCGCACGTATAGATCGATACGGTTACAATAACCATAGCGAAAGCAGATTTTAAAATTTTTAATCTGATCTAAACATACAAATTTTCAATCTTAATCAACCTTAGGATCATCTAACATGCACAAATAAATTAATTGCATAGATCTAAAATTATAAATGATAAAGGAAGAAGTTATGCCTGATGCTTTTCTCTGCTCCATCAGATTGGATCCTGCGGATGTTTGGGGTTACTGTCAGAGCTGCACAAACATTCGACCTCTATTGATATCCATACAAAGATGTCACGATCAGAACACCAAAACTTTCAGGGTGCTAGCTCCCTTGCAAGCTTCGCTCTTTGACTTGGATCAAGGCCCTTCATTTTATATCACTTGAAGCAGCTCTGTTGCAGGTTTCTGAGGATCAAACCAAACACCAAAACTAATCAAGAACTCCTTCTTGATATTTTTCTTCTCTCTCTAAGGCCTTCCTTCTCTCAGATTTGATCTGGAAGAGGAGGTAATGGGGCATGGAAGGGAGGGAACAAGAGGTGGTTGGCATGGAGGAGGAAGGGGGCAGCAAGTTTGTTAGTGCAAAAACAAGGGATGAAAACCCTCACAATTTCATGCCCCCTTTTATATTTTTTTGTTGCACAAAAGAGGCCCTCTTCCACACCAAAACTAGATAGGTATCAGTTGGATTAGTTAGGCTTTATCTCTTATCTAAATAAGAGTCTTAACTAATCAAGAAACCAAGTAACAACCTTTCCCTATCCCCTCATGCATGCCAAAGAAAATCAGCGAGAAAAATCACCACCACCCTTCTTTGTTTGGCCAAGTGGAGAGAGAAGCCCAAGGAACCTGGGCTCAAGTGGTTAAGATCAATTTGATTCAAATTGGATTCAAATCGAATTCTAATTGAGCACAAATCGAATCGAATTCGAAAGGCTATCAAACTTGATCTAATCAGAATTAAAATTCAAATCTGATTTGGATAATTGAACCTAATTAATATTAAATTAAATCAAATTTAATTAAATTAAATCTGATTTAAATTAATTAGGATGATCCATAATTTAATCAATTTTAATTAAATTATAATATTTATAATTAAGTACCTGTACTAACAATTGCAGTTACTAAATCTGTAATACTTACAAATTATCAGTTTTCAAATTCAAACCATCAATCAAATTGATAATTCAAATTTGATCCAAGCTATTGATCAGGTCAAACTCTTTTTGTATGTGACCCCTTAGATTCTATTCTGTCTGGTAGTAAGACATACCATGATCTCCATCATAGTATCATCGAAACTCCTTTTGGTGGACCAGAATAATTTTAGCTCAACCCAACAAGTATCATTGATCCAAAAATAATCTTAGTAAGTTCTCACAGCCCACTAGTGATGTCTCATAGCATGTAGTGGCAATCCAGTCGAATAAAAAAATTTGAAATTCTAGATGTAGTTACCATGTGATTCAGTTCTTCTATCGTGAGTTCCGACTCGATGGAGGTCATGGAGAACTCGTCAAACCCCATCATCAATCATATATCAGATTGGCTTCACTCGAGTTTGCTTATAAATTATGTGGAAACTCTTTTTCAGTATTCACATTTACTTCGATCAAAGATTTTTTGAACTTAGTCTTGCCAATCGCATATGACTACTCTTTTTCCACCAAGGTCGATAGATTCTATCTAGGTGCATCCTACTCTAACAGCGAACCTAAACCTATTGAAGCCAACATATACAATAAAGACCAGAATGGCTAGAGATCAAGGGAACATGTAGTCAAACTCAATAGCCTCATTGTGAATAGCCAATACACCACAGATCAAAGGACCACTCACACCATTGCAACATCGAGAAAACCACTAATGAGTGAGTAGACATCCAAATAGTTCTCATATTGGT
>KE506839.1:93532-114938 GCA_000441515.1 Elaeis oleifera
GATTGCTCAACCGTCAACAGCTTGATGATTGGCTTTTGGGACACATTTCCCAACATCCCGTGCATAAGCTGCGCATCTCAAGGGACTACATGCGCCTGTAGACCCCACCTTACTGCGGGCCTACACGTGCTGCATCTTTGGATCTATTTTTGGACTCCTCGCATCGTGCGCTGCGTGTTGGACTTCTCTGCATCTGGATGTTTTCCTGTGGATCGAATTCAAGATGCTTGATCCCAACATGCCCTAATCCATGGGGTTCATCAAAATCTTATACATAATAAAATACAGCTACAATGATGAATCAATACCTCATTTCGTTATCCAATGAATACTATTATTGCATAAGTTGAAAGTTTATAAAAAAAATTCCATCGCATCACTCATGCGATTGACTTGTAGGGCACTCTTCTTTCATACCGGTCTCTAAGTCCTAAAGCCTCACCTGATAGTTATTGGCCTCATTCCTTAGTTAAGTCAGACCCATCATTCTTGCGAAAATGAAGTTGTCATTGGGACCAGTTATTGGATCCGACCCATCTCCACCCAACTAGAGGCACAAGGGGTAGGAGATAAAATCAGAGAAATAAGGGAACGGCACCCAAGGGGCATCACTCTTCTTCTTAACTTTAAGGGAAACAATGGCCCATCATCGTGCTAGCAACGATAGCTCACCCTGATATAAATACACATTCCATTTATAATGATAACCTATCTAACACTTCACTTATAATGTTGTCTGAAGGATAAAATTGCCAACAGACTCAAAAAGGAGAGGCTGGAGCAAAGGTCATGTCAAGCGATGCATAGTCCTAGCAATGATATTCTTGAGAGTGGTCTCGAAAGACTCATGCAGCATATGACAACCAATCAGATTCTCTACTGGTTTCTATACGTAGATGAAGCCTCGAGCCCCCAAAAGGCTCTGCACCTAGAAAAGAGCAAGAAGCTCCCCGAGGTTTGCAGGACATGGAGGTCCTAACACTGGAAAGATCAACATGGCCCACTGTAGCGGCCCACTATAGCCGAGATGGCCTACTGTAGCCATCAATGTGGCCCATTGTAGGCACATGACCAACTGCAGCTGAGACAACACACCATAGCCATCAAACGTGGTCCACTGTAGCAGTGGATGGCCCATTGTAGCCACACGGCCCACTGTAGCCTAGGTGGCCTACTAAAACCGTCAACATGATCCACTATTGCCACATGATCCACTGTAGTCGAGACATCCCATTATAGTCGTTAATGTGGCCCACTGTAGCCACACATCCCACTATAGCCATCAATGTGGTCCATTATAGGCACGAGTGGCCCACTATAGCCACACAGTTCATTATAGCTGAGATGACCTATTATAGCTGTCAACATGATCCACTGGAGCTACTGGTGGCCCACTATAGCCATAGGATCTATTGTAGCAAAGATAGCCCACTGCAGCTTTCAACATGGACCACTATAGCCATAGGTGGACCACTATAGCCACACAGCCCACTGTAGCTAAGGTGGCCCACAGTAACCATCAACATGGCCCGCTATAGCCATGGATAATCCATTGTAGCCACACAGCCTACTATAGCCATTACTGCAATCACGAATAGCCCACTATAGCCACACGATCTATTATACCTGAGGCGGCCCACTGTAGCTATAGATGACCCACTATAGCCAATAGGGACTAGTCCCCTAGAAATCTCACACTACCACCAAAGGTTGGTAGCAACTACAACAAAAGAGTCGATTCATCCTAAAGAAATAATAGAAGCACTGGATTATGCAAAAAGAGTCCCAGTTAGCAGAGCCTCTATTTATAGAATGGGTAGGCCCAAGCGAATTCAAGTGTCCCTCTAGCTGCACAATAAATATCGCCACCTTAAAGGCCTTAAAGGCTACACTTCCTGGAAAGCAAATATCAACATTAAATGCAAACCCTACCAAATCTTCAAACTGTACAGTTCCCTATTCTGTAATATCAAGGCGAATAGTCTTCCCGGATTGGCGAAAGCAATGCAGCACCAGTCAACATTTGATGCTTGGCATGCACATGAGTCCAAGACTTTCAAAAGTCCATTCACTATATCCAAATGAAGTAGAAACTTTAGATGATGTCAAAGGAGATTTTAACTCAAGCATGAAATTAATCCAATCAATCTATCTGAGCCATCCGAGTCCTTGACCGAGGTAAAGAGCTGACCACATCAACACCATAGAGAAGCAAAAGCTTTAAGTGAAGGTAAACATATTGAATATATTTTTCATTAATCTAAAATTTTATTATAGAACTTCACCAAGGCAAAGGCACCAAAAGTAAATACAAAAAGATGAACATCCAGTCTTCTTCCAAAGAAAATGGGCTAACCTCTTCATTACTGTTACCGGAGCAGAGGTGCCTCAAATCTATCTTTAAGACCATCTTCCTCAGGTGAGCCTTATAGTCATCAAAGCCCTAGATAAACCTAGCCAAAGACATCTCGATGAGTTCATCCTCAAAGTCCATCGATGCATTAGAGCCAAGCCTCAGCGGAGGCCTCCATTGTAGCCTCCATAAACCCCCAGCTGCTCTTGGAAAACAAGGGTCCGCCTCGAATCTCATGGACCCTCCAAAGGAAGATGGGGCCTAGCTCGATGAAGCAGGAGCCTGGAATAACCCTGGAATGACCCTGACACACCAACATGCGGCCTCATGGTTACGACCGACCCAGTCCCCACCAAGTACCGCTAGGAGTCAGAAACTGAAAATTCGGGTTAAGCACTCTCACCCTTTTTGATGATGACTCTCCATGGTTGGAGCTCATTTTCTTCTTTACAACTGATGTAACAACTGATGGCATGGCATCATGATGACTAGACAAGGAAAGGAGAACCTTTCTCTGATGACCAAGCCATGAAAGAGCAATTGATAGTCAGATGGCAGGAGACCCCACTAGATGGGTGGCCCATTTATATAAGCCACTGATGGTGCAGATCTAGTCTTCAAAGTGCCAGATTGCACCACTTGGCTAGCTCTGAAATGGCAGACCGCATGGCCCTTCATTTCACCCTTATCCAATCAAACTGCATGGGATAACTCATGAAGTGTGCTTTGGAACTTACCCTGACTCACCACATGACAGGTTCTAGGTGGGTCCTAGAGCAGTCTTCAGATATCTTCTCTAAAGAACATCGTTCTGCGACTCCTCGGACTCCACTCCTAATAAAGATGGTGCAAGTCAAGAACAGTACATCCTTAAATTTTTGATAATCTTTCCCAAAGGCAATAACACAGATGCAACCAAAGAGTTAAGTCAACGGTCCAGCTACCAAGGAAGTTATTCCTTCACTTGAAGTCTAAAAGTTACTTCAAACTGAGGAGTAGAGGACATATATTACGAGAGAGACCCACCAACAGAGACCAATCCTCCATAAGGGCACACACAAGATGTGGTGAGATCATACCAACTACAAATCCAGACACCACCCATACGACCAGTCGTGCAAGTAAAGTCTCCGCCTGACATCCATGACTAGCAACTTCGATGTAGAGGCATGGAAGAAATTTCTCTCACGATGAAAGCCAGAATGTGGCCTACCGACCTGCAGAGCTAGGCCTAACAATAGATTCTGGCTAGCAGCCTATGGACTCAATCTTCAAATAAAAAGGAAGGAGACCCCTAAGAAAAGCAAGTTTACTCCACCTTTGCTATATTTTCTCTTCACTATTTTCAAAGCTCTGGCTAGCTTAAGCATCGAAGGATCCTCCACCAGAACACCCTTAGCAAGTGTGGACTTTCTTTGTACGTGCTCTCTAATATCCCAGATCTTGACTGACATCCAGCTCTAGCCATGTCAGCACTCCACCGGAGCCTTGCAGTAATACTATGTATTGAGAATTCAAATTATTAGAGATAGAAAATCAAGAACTCTTCATTTGTCTCAAAAGCAATATCTTGATAAATTTAAAAAATTCACATGGATAATTTCAATCACAAGGATACTCCCATTCATAAGCAAACGAAATTATCTAAGAAAATGTGCCTATGTAACGAAGAAAAAAATAAAATACAGCATAAACCATATGCTCAAGTTATTGGTAGTACTATGTATGTCATACTTTGTACAAGATTTGATCTTAGTTTTACTATATGTCTTATAAGTAGATTTTAAAGTAATCCAGATAAGGCACGTTGGTTAGCTATTAAAGAATTTTTAGATATATTGTAGGAACAAAAATTATAAACTGGCATATAACATTAGTGATAAAGATTTAAAAGTTATTAGATACTCTGATGCTAACTTTTTGGTAATACAGATGATAGCAAGTGTACATCAAGTTATATTTTCCTCCTAGGTGGTGAAGTTATTTCTTGGTGTAATAAAAATAAAGTCATGTAGCTAAAAGCACCATGAAAGTTCAATATATAACTTGCAGTAATATAGCACCTGAAGCCATCTGGATAAAAGATTTTTTGATAAATCTAAATATTAAACAAATAATCGATGAGCCTATAGGAATTACGTGTGATAATCAAGCAATAATATGCAACATAAAAAATGATGAATTTGTTTCGAAAAAAAGCATATAGATCACCAATATTATTATTCTTTTGATGTAGTTCAAAAGAATGAACTTGCAGTGAAGTCTGTCTTTAAAAGAAATGAAAACTGATCCATTAACCAAAACAGTCACTTCAAAAATATTCAAAGGGCATGTCGTGTCAATAGGTGTTAAACAATAATGATCTCGATCTAATTGGTCAAGTAGGAGATGTTGAATTGAGTGGCCAAATAGCCCTCGATGCAATAGTCAAATAATCATGTAAGATATATTTTTTATTCTTCTTCTTTAATTATATACAGTTTTTATTACTCTAGGCATCAAATAAAAATAGAAGTATTTGTTTGATCACATTGACTTTGTGGAGTTTGACATGATCAAATAAATCATTAAGTGATTGCGCTTAACATAGGAGAATGTTCATAATTGGAGACTTTGTAAGAGATAAGAGAGTAGAATATGAGGAGATGTAAGTAACGTTTGTATATTTTAACATTATAGTCTTGAAGATGTATGAAGTAGGTATGATTGGTGGTTTTAAATACCCATCCAAACTCTCTAAGAATCATTGAATCCACAATAGAAATCCCTATCAAGAAAAACTCAAAGCCACCTAACCACAAATCTTATGTTCTGTCTCTTCTATTTTATCTTTTTCTCCCTCTTCTATCATTTAATTTTTTTGGCCATATCTTTTGCGCGGCAGTGAGGTTGGTGGACCAAACAATGGTGGCAGAAGGAGAGTGGAGAATGGCAAGTTCGTAGTGGCACTTCTGCTAGCCATTAGGGTTGAGAAAGGCGGCGGAGAAGGTGACACCAAGGTGGTGAGTAAGGCGCCCCTGATGCTCCCAAGATGGAGAGAGGAGGTAAGAAGTTGGGGTAGAAGAATTGGTGGAGACAGCGACCGTGGTAGAAGAAATGAGTGTTGGAGGAGAAACAAGAAGGTTCTTTCAAAAGACCCACAGGAGAAGAGGCCATCAAAGTTGATGGATGTGGTTCAACTAATAATTCCTTTCCAATTTATATTTTGAATTATATGTGATGTCAATATCGCCCTTGAGTTTCATGTTATTATGCTGTACCCACATCTTAACTTACAGCTTAAACTCTAAAATCAATTTTTTTTCTAGTTGACCAGCAAAGTGAATTGAGATGTTGATGGCAATTTCTGCATCAAAATGAAGATTACATCATAACAACAGTTAAGATTTGCAAATTTAATCCCTGCTATTGAATTTTATAGTGAATGTGAAGCACACAGCTGTACATGGGCTGCACACGCGCACAAGAGCACCAGCAGGTACGCACGGTATCAATATACAGAATTACCTTTGCGACATTATGGTTTGGTAGGCATGCGCACACCGATGAATATAATCTAGGATTCAAAGGATGCAAAAGATTATACCACATACAACAGTTTAGATTCACATATTTTACAATGGATGCAAAGCCACCGCTGTGCACGCACGCAGAAATATGAGAAATATGAGGGACGGATGAAACTGATCCACATAACATTCACGTATGCAGACATAAAGATATAATCTTAGACTTAGGCAAGCCAAAGTCTAACAAGCCAAGCCTAGCACTACCTTAGCTCGTTCTAATTAAGCACGGCAAATTCAGGATAAACAAAGCTGGCCCACAGAGTGCTTGGTTGATACCCCTTAAATCAAGTTGTGGCAGCAACATGACTGGAGGAATGCTTGGAGAGATGAATTTGAAACCAGTTATTCCGGATTAAAAGTGTTGAGAAAACGCTTCGAATTCGACCCACTGAGAGCCCACAGGTGAAGTCCACATCAAGGAGAAGTCTAGAAAAGAACCCACGTGAAGAACAGCCAACAGAAGGGGCTGGCCCGCAGACTGGGTGCGGCCCAGCCAGGAACGCAGGCCTACAGTTGGACACGGCCCAGCATGTGGCAGGCCTAGGCACGTGCGGCCCATGTAGGCAAGCCCAAGCGCCCACGCAGCCGCGCGCAAGCATGGGCGCAGCCCGCACGCAAGCACGACCCAAGACGCCCGCACGGGGTGCGGCCCACGGGATACCCGCACGGTTTACCTCGGTCCACCGGCCACGTGGCATTTCCCCGACGATTCGCGCAGTCCATTATGGACCAGGCACTGTTTCCCCATGATTCTCGCGGTCTAAAGGCGATCTACAGTATTGTTTATTGCGCGGATGCATGATCCGACGGTCTGGAGATGCTGCAGGCTTGATCTGACAGTGCGATGGTTGATTTGAGTCCTGTTAGAGTTCTATCTCCGATCCAGACTCGATCCGAGGCCTTTATGAGGCCCTATGGATAGCAGAGAGTGGTGTGTTCGACAGAGACCTGAGAGACGCTAGTAGCCGAGAGCAAAGTTCGGTAGCAGACAACAGACCCTGAAAATAGACATTGACAGAGAGCAGAAGTAGGGGTTTCAAGCAGACTGTCAAGCAGTGAACAGTCGTTTCAGTGGGGTCTCCGAGAGAGAGTTTTGTGAGAGAGTGCTTCTTGTTGAGAAAAAGAGATATTGGTGTACGAGGGTTGAAGATGTGATCTTTCTTATAAATTCTATTTTCTCATAATGAAGCTTGCATACCCCTAGAGGCGAACCTTTTGCCTGATTGTGTTTCTTGTTTTGTTTCTTCTTTCTTCCTGCTGTAATAACTGGTACTAGATCCTACCCAACAAATGGTATCAAAACACAATAATTGATATCAGAGCCTGATTATCGTGGATAAATGGTACCAGATGATCTATGCAGAGGTGGTGTTGATCGAGATTGGAGATGAAGAAGATAAACACAATCAAGATAAATATTATTGAGAAAAATATCTTGAGATTTGATCCACAATAAATCTAGAACGAAATCCAGGACAACAAACGAGATCCAACAAACCTAAGAACAGTCCACACGGAGTCCAAACGGAAAGATACGCACGAAAGAAGACTGAAAACAGATGATATGACCCACAAACCATCGGATGGGGCCTACGGGCTGGCACAGGCCGACAATGACACGAGCTAAGCCCGACAACGCAGCACGCTGGGCCGACTCAGGCGAGCACAACCCACGAGCGCAATGCCAGCCCGCTCGATCCACTATGGACAACGATTTGGCATGATCTTCCATGTGATAGGTGGATCGAACAGTGGGGATCGCTCTAGGTGCGGTCCAACAATAGGTGCGAATAGACGACTGAGATGTGATCTGAGCACCATCCCATGGCAACTGTGAGTACACGATCGAACGGCTGGCATCCAATGCGATGAAGATCGAATGAATACCGTATTTTCAACTTTGAATAGAAGATCTAAAGCACGATTAGACGATCCAAATCGCATACAGTGAGAATCCTACATATGAGGACGACTCCTAATTTGATCAAGTTCAAACAGGTTCGAACAGCTCTAATAGGATCTGAAGCACTATCGGATGATCCAAATCGCATGCAATGAGGATCCAACGAATGAGGACTCCTCCAAATTTGCTTAGGTTCGAATGGCCCTGATGCAAACCAATCGCAATCGGACAACCCAAATTATTTCTAAATTTGATTTAGACTCGATCTCCTACTAAATACTGTTTTGAAGATCCTAGAACCTATATAATTTTGATTAACAAGTCATTTACTGTATAGGATAGCTGATGACATCCTGACCGTGCAGAGAAGTTTCAAAAGAGATTTCAAAGAATTTTTATAAAATTTTAATACTTCTTATTGAAAGATCTTTGTACAAAATTAATGATAAATTTTACTTATATTTGTTTAATTTTCTCTCTCATAATGAAACTTGCACATTCCATGTAGACTTGAGACCAATCCATGTTACCTTGATTTGTTTGTAATAGTTTTCTCTTTCTTTTTCTTTCTTCCTCCCTCAATAAATGATATTAAAGCACAACAAAAGGGATATCTCAAGCCATAAAACAATCAACCAACAGCCCAACCATGTCTCAAACCATTAGAACCGTTCAAGCCAGATCAACAGGTTCCAAGCACCCACTGACAAAACTTTACAACTTAGGCCTGCTGAGCGCAAAAATTTTGCACATTGGAAGAGGAGACTAATTGCTGATTTGATCTCTGTCAATATTGAGGCAGCTTGAGCTTGCAGACTCATAAATTCTGAAAATGTCCAAACAAATAGCACTACAAATAGCAAGCAATATGTCGAAATGGTACAATTCCATAACTAAAAATGGAACACAAGAAGATCCTTTCCCAGTACACCAACTCATTGTAGAAACAGGTGAATCTCCTATCAGCATGGGCGAAGGAAATGGGTCCTTCTGTCGAAACAGCAAAAAGGCTGCTTTTCTCAACGAGTCACACAATGAAATTGGAGAAAAAGTAATGATAGCTTAAAATGGCAAGGAAGTTCTAGACTTTGTAACCTTTATGAAGCTGGGGTCTCAGTGGCTTTGATTTCCTCAGCAGCTGCTTCAAATGTCTCTCCTGCCACAAGTTCAGGGACATCATCATCATCGTCCTGAGTGTTGGCACCATCAGCAGGTTGTGCCTGCTTCTGGAACTGCTCGGCAAGCCGCCTCAGATTGTCTAAGTTATCAGGACCTGAACAGCAGCAAGAAAGTTCAGTAACAATCACTTGACAAAAGACATCATGGAATATCAGTGTAAACCTTTTACAACAGGGCTAAAGAAACATCTTCAATTTCTTTTGCTTTGATTTTTTCTTTTTTTTTTTTGGTACAACGGCAGTAAGCTACCTAGGCAATTAACTCATGTATGCCCCCCTTTTTTGCATTTTCCAGATTTAGTCCCACTGAAAGAATAAAGTAGCACATGCAACATAACACACCAAACAACAAGACAAGCAAATGATAACTTGAGACACTACGGATTATATACAGTTTAGCAAACAAAATTTTTGTTTCTTTTTTTTTCTTTCTTTTTTTTTTTTTTTTTTGTTGTGTGTGAAGGTGGCTGCTTAAAAAAAAATTCTTACATACAAAACCAAAATCAAATTTTAATTAGATTTATCTAAATGAGTAAATGTGTCAGGCAAGACAATATGCGTGTGTGCAGGTTGATGACACAGATGAAAACAGGCTACAAAAGCAGAAGACATGATTTCAAGGATATTACAAATAACCGTCACTTTGTATGTCAAATCAGTGTAAAATTACTATAAATGAATACATAAAGCAAAACCTTAAAGAGATGAACCTACCAAGTTGGTTAATGATCCCTGGAAGAAGATCCTGAAGTTCTGCAGCAGACAATTTCACATAGGAGACACAGAATCAGGAGAAGAATTTGAAAATAAAGACAAACTAAAGAAAATATTAAAGAGTGAAACTTTTAATTCCATCAAGTTTGTAAAAATTTCTATGTATTCAATATTATTAAAATATAAGAAATGGGAGTACTTCTTGTCTGTGGAGAACCACTGACCACCCATGTATTGGCTGCAATTGAAGCTTGAACTGGAAGATAAACAGAAGGAATTAGTGCATCAAAAGCTTTGAACTGATTTCTTGCCATATGATTTATCTCCCTGCTTCCATGATGCTTTTCTACCTTTCGGGTTCAAAAACTGGATAACAAGATCATCCTTGAAAATATTCACTTCTTCTATAGCAGGGATAGCATTCACCCCTATTCTCTTCAGAGTACTCTGAAGCCTTTTGTCATCTGTTGTTGTTGTTTTGTGAATTGCCTTCTTCTTCCTGGTAAAAAGTACAAGATGAAAACATTAACAAACCAAAGACAGATCAAATAAATCATGATCCTCAACAAAAGGCTTACTGAATTTTAAAACACCAAAGTTGACATGAACCATCATACATAAACATGAAAAGAATGTACAATAACGCACAGGTGTTATTGTACTCACAACAATGTTGTCAATTTCTTGGCTTCTAAAAAGAATTTATCAATTTAACATTAAGTCTACCAAAATTTTACACGAGAAACTTCCTCAACTCTTATAAGACATCATTCTTTAAATCCAAAAATTATTTGAAAGCCTATATGATGCTGTTTGCAATGTAATTATTTACTCCTGGAGCGAATCCCAACCAAGACTCCAATTAAGTTCATCACCCTATCTCAATATCTAATCTGGATTTTTAAACATTTGACCTCTCACAAGCTTTTTAAGCACTGCTGAAAGCATTTCAGCAAAATATCCACACCTTCACATGATTTCAAAGTTCAGAGCATGATATTAAAAAAAAAAAAGATGAAAACATCAAAACCTGCGCATGCTGCCCTTTCCACCAGTGCGAACAGCACCAGCCATCCTCATAAGCTTATCCCTGTCCATCTGCTTGAGGTAAAATAATAAGTGTCAGCAATGCAGGGTAGCTCTGATGTTTCAAAAGTAGTTACTATTATAGGAACAAGCAGCGCAATTCATAAAGGGCAGGAATGCAGAAAGAAAAATTGACACAAGATATAACCAATAATTCCAGGCAAAAGTTACAGATTAGGGTACAAAAGCTGAGAGATGAATATGTAATGACTGCTTCTTGTCAATGTGGCATATTATTTTAAGATTGCTTTAAAATATGAAATATGCAAATAATTACAAATTACTCTGGAGCCTGCAATAATTAGAATTATGCACTTCTTGGTCAAACAGACTTGTCTGGAGTTGCAGATTATATGTAGACAGTAGAGAGCACCGACTATCAACAATCTGATTAAAAAGCCATGCTAAAATATCTAGTGGTCAACTTAAGCAACTTCAGCTAACTCGCATACTTCCCATTGTTCTCAAAATCTTATGATTAATTATGGGGCTTTCAGAGTCTGGTTTTGAGCCAGATTGGGATCAAAGAATATTAAATTTCTAATTAGGGTGAAACTAGTTCGGATAATATCCATCCGGATCCCTTTTGTATCCGAATCAATCCGGATATCGACAAAAATTTGATAATCCGACTAATATCCATATCCATTAAAGAAATAGATAGATATGGATATGGATAGACAACTATTCGATCCATATCCGAATATCCAAATCTACCTGTAACTCAATATAATTTTATATAGCACTTATTAATTTTAAAAAAAATATACAACCATATAGACATCATATTAACTTGATTTATCATCTATTCAGTAATATCTTTGATTCCATAGTCATAAATTAATTATCAAATTTATATCCGTAATTATATCCATACTTCTGATATCCGAACTGCATCCATATCCGTTTAAAACAAATATGCATATGAATTTTTGCATCCAAATAATATTTGTATTTGCATTTGTATTCATCAAACAAACAAATATAGATATGGATATACTGATATCCGATCCGGTTTCAGCCCTAATTCTAATAGACTAAGGACCATAAGATTCAACATGAAAATATTATGTACATCCTAAACCATGTAAAGAAATTCAGTTTTTTATGGTTCATTAGATGACATGTTTCTAAAATGACTTATTTGTCACCAATAATCCCCTATCACATACACAGCAATATCTTCAGGAGCGGTTCTAGTGGAAATATCACTCCAAGGCCCAATGCCTTGCCATGTTTATTGGTCGAATTAGAATAAAATCTGAGCTTATAAGTTACATCATTCTATGTAGATATATTAAATAGCTGGATATTATGCTTATTTGATTAGACATGTTAAAACACATGCTACAACTCACTGCTTACCATGAAAACATTGCTTCCAAATAGATTTGAGCTTCATCTACAATGCAATTCCCCTAGGCAAGACAAGGTCAATAAAAACTTTCTAGATCAAAGAAGGCACGTTAGCAGAAACCATATATACAAGTCATACAAAGTCTTTCTCCACCGAACTAGAGAAGAGACAGTTGCAGCCCATTCTTATCAAAGAGCACAATAACTCAAACAAAATAAACAATCAAAATGCCAAGGTAACTTTTCAAAACCATGCAAGAAAACTATTCGATTTCCCTTCTTTAATGTCGTTATAGGCACATAACTTTCTTATCTTTAATAAAAGTACCATTGAGTTAGGCAACTCTCTAAACATTATCATAGTTTAACATACCATTCTTTATGTTTTGCATAGGCTAGCAAATAATGAACCAACCAATCAAACCGACCTGTATTTGATCTGTAATAAGCAAGTTCGGGCTTAGGCTAAACAGATTCAGGTCGTAAATAGGTCAACCTGCGTTGACGTATTTATTAAACAGGTCGGTTTGGGTTCCTAGAACATAACCTATTTAATGCTTAACCTGGTTAATCAGGTTGGGCTAAGTTTGTACCCAAAACTGAACTGGTGCAGCCGAACACCCCTGCCTATACCTTTTAATTGCTTTTGGAGAGTTTTTGCCCTTTTCAAGGGTTAGCTTTACGATTCTGTAAAGCACCATCCTCTCACTTCTACCCCATCTAAATCCTAGCACTAGTGGAAGAGTAAGCCCGTGAGCCGAAACCTCACCCTAGCCACCGAAGAGGAAAACTACCAACACCTTCATCATTGAAAAGGTTGGGATGAGGCGTGTCAAAAAGAAGATCATGAAGAAATCCTCACCATAGAGGTACTACTCTCGAATGACCCTTAACTTCCAAACTAACAAGAAGATCCTCAAGGAGGTACCGATCATCCCCTTGTAGCAGCTCCAGAACATGATTGTTGGGTTTTCGACCAACCTAATGCACTAGATCCAATGCAGTCACATTTGTGGAATCTCCCTCAAGCTCTAGGAGCGCAAACACCTCATGGACTTCATCCGCAATGAGTCCATCAAGGTCGACCATATTGAGGTCAACAAGGAGACGATGAAGATGCTCGCCTCTCTCAGCATGGCCAACCTACCCAATGTTGAGAAGTAGACCGACACCCCTATCATCTCTGTCTGCTCCAATAATCCCAAGAGAATACAAAGCCTGAATGGTTCTAATTTCCAAATGTTTTAATAGCAGAATTAGGTGGAGATTGTGGAGGTGGAGAGATCTTGGTAAAAGTCTTCCTTCTTTCCTTCGGTATATCTTCAAGAGTTGAACTTGTTCAGATTTTCCTTTCATCAATTGTGCTTCAAGATCTCATTGGACTTGAGCCTTCACCCCAACCTCCACCACCATGGTCACCACCCTACTAACAACTCCGACATCGCTTCATCTACTAACTCAAGCTAAAGCTCTATTTGACTCTAATGGAGCACTATGACTGCCATCGCCCTCCTCCTGTCACCCAACTTACCTCTACAATTGCCTTATCTGTCACCTATTGACTACAAGGTAAGCACTCATCATGTCCAAAACCTAAACGTTATGTGCCAACCTAGCCAAGTTTTATGAGGGATCTGGTTTGCTGTTCAACCTAACTTGACCTATTTATTAAATAGGTTAAGCAAGGCAAATCAGGTTACCTATTCACCAAACAAGGCAGGTTCAAGTTTCAAGTCCTAACCTGTTTAATAAATAGGTAAGGTTCAGATTTGGGATTTTGACCCGTCCCATTTATGATGCAACCCGACACGATTGGTACCCCATTTATGACCCAAAAGTGGCCCGCGTTGAGATTTCTAGAGGTTGACGAGTCAAGCAGTTGAGGACACGTGAAGCACAAAGGTCCACACACAACACTATCACACAACCAACAAAAACTAAAGAACCAACCAAACCTAATGATAAACAAGGAATTGCTTCAGCTACCTTACGATAAGTTTCTAAATAGTACTTACATTAAATAATAACACCCATCCTTTTGCTCATTAGTATCATGTTGAACCAATAATACATGAAAGAAAATCAACAACCAGAATCTCTCTTATGAACGTTTAACGAACTACAAATTTATATATCATAAGCAAATATATAGAATCTCCATCAATGACGGCAAGACCACCCCAAATTGATGCAAAGCCAAGTTGGTTTGAGCGTTTGGTTCGATATTCATCGAGAACCACTTTGAACCAAGTAAAACCACCTAGTTCCACTTGGGGGGCTCTCTCATGGCTAAAAGGGAGGGCAAGGCATCCCAATGCCTTTCTCCTCTCATTTTGTAAAGAGCATCAAGAGATAGGTAAGAAGGTGAGGAAATGAAAAGGGAAGGGATTTTTTGTGGTTTTAAGCCACAATCTGAGCCAATATCAGGTACAATCCCCTTGCTCTTCATGCTTCTCTTTGTTACTTTGTATGCCATAAATAGTCGAAAACAGTAAAATAAGGGAAAATGCCTTTTTTGCATGAATCATGATATATTGGAGATAAAAAGGATGACCTCCACATTGACGAAAAAGTAATGGGTTTTCATTTACCAATGAATCTTTTTATATTAAAAATATTTTTGATTTAAAAATAATATTAAAAAATAATATTCCGAAACTAAAAAAATTTGGTAGCATGTTTCGGGGTATGCATGTTACTTGCTGGATTTTTTCGTGCAACAATTTGCTTATATTTGGGCATGGTTATGATTACCTGAACCTAAGCCCAAATTTAAATAATTTTAAAATAAGTGATGATTAAAATATTAAATATTAAGTGGGATCCTCATGGACTGCAAGACTATATGTAGCACCCCTATAAGGTTCTATGTAAATCCAACATTAAAGTACCTTTTAGATATTTTATAATAAAAGAACATTTTATCTAAAACTAAATTAAGAATATATAAAATAGAAAAATTAAATTAATATTTTATAGATAATTTATAAGTATTTCCTAATAATAAGGCCATTTTTGCATTACAATGTGAATTATTAATTTTTTAAGTGTTTGATAACTTAAAAGTATTAACTCAACTAAAAATCATGAAATATATGACAAATGTCTATTGGTCATAGGACATTTAATACAAACGAATTATTTTATATTATTATAAATTATTACATTGATTAAATAAAAGTAAATTATAAAAGTCAATAATATGTCTAAAAATACAAATAAATTTATTTTTAAGCTATAGATCTACTTTATATAATTCATAGTGAATGAGCTGGTTGATGACGTGTAGTCATTATGAAAGAATAATGCCTTACAAGCCAATCGCATGCGTGATATGATAGAATATTTTCTGTATTTTTATCTTCCAAACTCATATAATTGATATTTTTATTAATAAAGTTAGATATTTTGATTAATTATATGCCACATCTTATGCTTGTTTAAGATTATAATGAACCCCATAAGTTAGGACAATAGTTTTAGAGCCATGATGAGATCATACCAATGAAATCTAAATCCTTGATAGCCCTAATCTAAAATATTCTCAGTTGTTGGTTTATTGAGTCGGAGATCAATGATATCGATAAGACTGACATATCCTATGCATGCTCGATGAAGAGAATGGTTGATCTCACACAACTTGTGTAGTGACACTAATACAAGGATGTAAGTGCTCATTAAAAAATGAGTTCACTAAAATGACTTACAAGAGAACATCTGATAGAGCCTTATTTGCATATCAGCTGATTGTTCTCTAGTGGGAGTTGTGCAAGTAATCTTCAGACCTGAGATCACCATGGTACCTTGTGTACATGAATCCATATTTTAGTTCATTCCCTAGCTTGGTTCTCCGATCCTTGTGAGATATTCTGGACATGATGTAGCATGCATGGAGGTTGTAAGTGGTCAATAAGAGATCGGTCACTTCTAATAAGGGAAGCGAACATCCTATATGATCTCATAGGTTGATGATTCAAAAAATTTTGACCAAAACAGAATGATAATTAGAAAAATTTTTTAATATATCAACTGAATCATCACAATTTGATCGAAATATATATAGATAAACATTTGGATTTGACATGCTTCCATACCCATAGCTCATCTGGAATGTTGTATGACTAACAGATTGAATTGCACAGTAACTTACTACTGAAGGATAATTTTGATATTTTCATCAAATTCCATCTCTTCCGGATAGTCATGACACGCTGCTAGACGTCAATCTTAACTTATGGACTCGCAAGAATTAAAGTTTAATTCAAAAATTAATTAAAAATTCTGATTAATTAATGCATTTGGACTAATCTAATTCAATCGGATTGATTTAGATCATGAGCCTAAATCCACTGCTGGCTAGATATGAAACCCAATGGATCATACACTTTGAGATTTGATCTTGGTCTGATCTAATTAAAGTTTATTGTAAATCCTATAGGTTAATTCGATATGCTAGCACATTGTATTAACCCAAATTCCCAATTAAGTTAGTTCAAAGGAGTTTGAGATAAACCTTATCTATAGCCTTGAACCTAATTGGATTAAGTTGGTTTCTTACCTAACATGGAAGTGTTTCATGTGCAAAAAGAGTCCTCCATGCCACCCATCTGATTTTCACGCCAAGAAATAAATGTGCGACATTTATTTGGCATTAAAAGAAGGAAGAAGTCCTTCAGCATTAAGTCTCTTAACCACCTGCTTCTTATTCAACGCCAGCTCCGTGTTACATGCCAAATTAAATATGAAATTATGAAGCGCAGAAGAGGAGTCCTGTTTGAAGGCTCTTCTACGCCATAATTCATCACACGGAGAATTTAATCTCCGCATGAAGAAGTGGAACGCCAAGAGTTGACTCCTCTTGGAGATTGTTAGCATCTCCTCATTCGTTATTTAAAGGAACGCCCCTTATGTGATAAGGCGCTGATATTTTGGTTGTTAGAACGGTTATAAGAGAGGAAAAACAAAAATTCTGAAAAAGGACAAGAAAATAAGAGAGAGAATAGAAAGTAAGACAAGATAGGAAAAGGAAGCAAGAGATTGCTTGTCCTAGGGTTTGAGTTTTTCCAAGTGTTGGAGTTCCAAACCAAATCTGGATGGTGAGATCTCTTGAGGAGAGGTTCTTGGCATGGTCCTAGTCGAGGATTCGAAGACATACAGGTGGTGGTGCAATCGTTCCTTGAGAAGGAAGCCGGCAGTATTCTTGTGAAGAAAAGCTGCAGCACTATATCAGTTGGAAAGGTTCCTTATCAGTCCCGTGTGGATCACCATTAGAGAGCTTCTACTTTGGAGTCTTGTGAAGACCATTCTGTTACCAAATCATCGTCTTCAAGAAGTACAGCTTCCCTATTGCATGCTTGTTTGGTTTGATTGAAGTCTGCAAGATGATTCTAGAGTTTGAGTTCTGATTTGCTGGTTTTAAGAGTTAAAACTTTTTTTATGCATGTTAAAAATTTTTGAAATTTATATTCCACTACACGACCAAAATCCAACGGTGGTATCAGAGCCACCCTTGTTAGATTCAATCAAATAGGTGCTATTGTTGTAATATAGATTTGATCTGATTCATATGTTGTCGGTTGTTTTATTTGATTACTTGCATCGATCTTTAAATCAAAAATTGTTTTAACCATGATTGTAGTTCGACTATTAAATTTTAATTGTTAATTAAAATTTATCATTATCTGAAATTTTATAATTCATGATAGATTGATGATTTAATCGATTTTATTAGAATGCATTGGAATAAATCAATTGTTGACCTGGTCAAGCCTAATGTGATTAGGATTTTGAATAAGGTATAATCCAAGTTGGATTAAGATTCAAAATATTGGCTCAAATTAAATTTGATATGTGAATTGGACCAAGTGTTGGATCCGAATCATAGTCAAATAACTTTGGCTCAATAGTTGACCCAAAGTAATATATGCACCCTACATGATTCTTGTAATCATGTTTTTGGCATTGGTACATGAATGATATTACAATTTGAATAGCATGGTATGTAGCATGATATTATTGTTTTCTTATGATATGCATTTTTACATATGCTGTAAATGTTAGGATGTGCATCAGACCAGTTTAAAATCCTCGTTAAAAATTATATTAAATTATAATGTCGGGATTCATTTGCTATCCGAATGTCGAATTCATTGATCAGTTGGTGTCTAAGGCAAGTATCAAAGGTGGTTACTTAATTAGGTCCGTTTGCTTACCTGACTAAGTTGTTAGTGTCTAAGAAAGCATCGAAGAGCCTCCCACCTCTTACCTAGCCAATTTGGTCTATTGAGTTTCGAATTTAGATTGTTTAGTAATATAGACGTTACAAAGACCTTCCTTCATGCTAAGTCAATTCCACATCAAGAACTGCAGCAAGTTTATTGTGCAACCACAAGACTTACTATAGAGATTAATATGGGATTGTCTTGGTGCATAGTTGATGCTTACGGCATTTTTGGATATATTGCTTTATTGTGCAACCATAAGGGCAGCATTGTTCAGATATGACTGTATAAAAATGAAGGATCTAACTTAACTAAAATATTATAGTTTGTTATGCAACCACAAAGCTATAGATGTTTTAAAGATAAGTATTTGTTGAGAGTTGCATGAGATGCAATTGGAAAGAAATTTTCTACCTTTAAACTCATGAAGATTTGTTGTGCAACCACAAGACTTTTGTAAGGAATTAGGATCTCAGCCCCACTAAGAAAATCAATAAGAGTTTCTCATTTATCGTAGGAAAGGACTATGGTATTCGATAAAATAGTGAGGATAACAATTAGATAAAAGTTCTAATCTAGTTGTGCATGTCATCATGAGTTGTCCGCTTATATTATGTTCTTATATTTGTAGATTAATCTGCATAATGCCATCCTCAATTTCATTGCGTGGTATACTAGATGCTAACAAATTGACCGCAAATTATATAGACTGATTGAGAAATCTGAAAATTATTCTCACATAGAAGAAAATCTTCTATATTTTGGATGCCCCTCCACTCGATACGATCGGTGAAGATGCTACTAAGGAAAGGACTACATACAAGATGTGACAAGATGACAGTATGACTGTCAAATGCATCATACTTGCCTCTATGAGCAATGAGCTTCAGAGGCAACATGAAGGCATGGATGTTCCTTCCATACTCCTCAACTTCAAGTTGTATGGAGAATAGAGTCGGACTGCTAGATATGAAATATCTAAGCAGTTATTTCATGTCCTAAAAATGATTGATCTGATCACTCATCTGGGATAGTTGGATTTTGCTATGGACGGTAAGCTTAGTCAGGATTTGATCCTACAATCACTCCCTGATTCCTTCTCGCAGTTTGCCATAAATTATCACATGAACAAACTGAACACTAGTCTGCCTGAGCATTATTGAACATGCTTAAGACAGCAGAAAACCATTTCAAGGGTGAAAAGACTCATGTTCTTCTTATAGATAAGATCTCCAAGAAGAAAGGCAAAAAGGATTCAAAGAAAAAATCGAATCCTAAGGCTAGCATCTTCAAGAAGAAGTCGAAGAAAATCTCCACCAAGGATACCTGTTATCAGTATGACAAGGAAGGACACTGGAAGAAGAACTGCAAAGAGTACCTTACAAGTTTGAAGCACAAGGAAGCAAATGTTGCTAAAAATTTGTATATGATACAAAAAAATTTATTATTAAATACTTCAACTTCATATCTTTGGATATTAAATACCGTCTGTGGTTCACACCTTTGCAAATCATTGCAGGATTTGCAGAAAATAAGAAATCTAAATGAAAGTGACTTCGTGCTGTTCGGCGTTAGTGGAGAATCCATTCAGACCGAAGCCATAGAAATCAAGATGTTAAAATTGCCTTAAGACAATTTTGAAATTGAAAGACTGTTACTATATACCAAACATTATTAGAAATATTATTTCTGTACCTGTGTTATTGGAACAAGATTTTGAATAAAAGAACGGATAACAGTTGCTTTATTTATTTTTCTAATGAATGTTATTGTAATGCTTTTATAGATAATGGTCTTTTATTCTTGTCACTTAATGATAATATTTTTTATTTTGATCATATGAAGAAAAGAAAAAGAGATGTGAATGTCGCATATCTCTGACACTGCCGACTTGATCGTATCAATGAGTCAAGTATTAATAAGTTATATAAAGAAAATTCTTTAATCCTTATTATTTTGAATCATATAAAACTTGTGAATCTTATCTCATGGATAAAATGATCAAGACTCCATTTACTGAATATCGAGATAGGACGAATGGCATTTTGGACCTAGTACATACTGATGTCTGTGGATGTTGACTCAGGCTAGACGTAGATACTACTATTTCATCATATTTACTGATGATTTATCTAGATTCGGATATGTGCATTTATTGAAATACAAATCCGAAGCCTTTGATAAGTTTAAGGAGTATCAAAAAATGGTTGAGAAACAAACTGGTAAGAGTATTAAAGCTCTTTGATCTGATCGAGGCGAATACTCAACTAGTAAGTTTCTTGATCATTTAAAGAAATAGAATTTTCTCTCAATGGACACCTCCTTACACTATAATTAAATGATATTGCAGAAAGAAAAAATCGCACTTTATTAGATATGGTGTGGTCCATGATGTGCTTCATAGATCTTCCGATCTCTTTCTGGGATTATGTTCTAGAGACTGCTGCACATATTTTAAACAGGATACCTTGTAAATCAATGCCTAGTACTCCATATGAAATATGAAGTAGGAAGCCTAATCTTAAATATCTTAAGATTTGGGACTGCCCTGCTTATGTCAGGAGTACTAAGGGACATAAGCTAAGTGCTAGGTCGGATAAATGCAGATTTGTAGGTTATCCTAAGAAAAGTATAGGATACTACTTCTACCATCCTACTCAACAAAAGATATTTGTTAGTAAGCATACCATCTTCCTGAAAAAAGAGTTTATCCAAGAGGGCAATGGGAGGTCAGTTGAATTTGAAAATTCAAGACTTACAGTCTATCCAAAAGCAACATGTGGAGAGTCCACAAGTGGATCAACCTGATGTGCCCATTGTTAAGGTACAACCACTACACACCTCTCCGAAGGTTAAGTTGAGTACGTAATGTACCACTCAGATATGAATTTGTTATTGAGAATGATAACACATCACACATCATTGAGAATGATGATCCCACGACTTATTCGAAAACTATTATGAGTAATGACTCTGACAAATGACTTGAGGCCATGAATCCGAAATGGACTCCATGCATGCCAACC